>QMFG01002424.1:0-28323 GCA_003314545.1 Ramaria sp. MG151 | reverse complement strand
ACAATTAGAAATCACACGACCACCACACAATATACTCTTTCTATTCCAGCACTTTGCTCCCTGTTCTAATTACCTCCTTGCCAGTCACATACACTTCTCATCTGCATCACAGAGGATTCTTCGATTGTATACATACATATACCATCAGGCCTCTCTACCACATGCCCGCCCATTCTCTATCCCAACATCTCCCTTCCATTACCAGCTGCTCCCCAGTTCATCCTTCCTGTTGACCCAATAGCTTGGGGTTCTGATATTCTACCTACTCAACACGATGTGCTTGTCAGCATTTCAACTGGAGGAGAGTTGGCTTTTTGGATACTAGAAACCAACTCACCATGCAGTGAACAGGGAAGATGGTTATGCACTGGCTCTGTACATACTGGTCGAAAGGATATATGCATGGCAAGATGCAGCTCTGCAAAGAAGACCATCTTGGGTATGTCAGATAATAATTGTTTATTCCTCATGTGTGACTATAATCTTGTTTTAGTTGTCTCACATCCTGACGGGGAAGAGATCATGATATGGGACTTGAAAGAATCCAAATTTTCTTTGGGCCTTGAATACTGTCATGTGTCCAGGTATTCTGTGCTACAAAATCTTGTTACTCCAGTTTATGCTACTGAAAAGATATCTGCAGCGGTGTTGATCCCATTGATGATCTCGACTGGACATCAACTGCTGATGCCCAATCAATCTTAGCTATTGGTTATGCACACCGTGTTGTCCTTTGTGCCAGCAGCATATGACATATTTTGAACAGGAGCCGGCTTGGGGTGTATTTGGCCAGGTGGAAATAACTCAGTATGTCTTTTTTGTAGACACTTGAGTATGTATTGAACCCTAAGCTTCAGTCTGACACCATATACTATCTGTGACTCTATCTGGTTATCTGGTGGTTCATTATTAGTTTCTGCTGGTCACCAAATGTTCCATTTTGGCCACATTGTGGATGGTAACGGACCCAACTCCTTGTTTGAACTTGTGGCTACATGTAATGGGCCTTCAGTCTACTAACATCTGCAGATGCTGCTTCAGTGTTTGCTGTGGGGTATATAATCATTTTCCTTTGCTTGATGCACAAGCTGATATAGCCTTAGAGAAGCTGGAGCTCAAAAAATGGATTATTGTTCAGCTGAAGACGGCTCTAGAAGATGCTTTAGCTGATAGTTTCCAAAAATTGTCTATACCTCCTATGTCAGCAGATGAATTCTCGCAACGAGAGACTCAAGGCATATTCATCTTTAATCTAAATCACTTTGCTCCCCTCGTTGAATACTGATCCCACAGTCGACTGGAAGCTACCGGTCAAGACGCACAAACCATTTTGACAATAACTATGGGTCTGAAAGGTTTTCTTTCATCTGTTTTCTACCACAACACTTCTACTCATTATGGTTTTAGAGAAGTCGACGATCATCAATTCTCACAGAGCATAGTTGAGCACCTCGTGGAACTTTTGGAAAATGGTTGAGTTCCAGGATTAACACCAAATGAGCAAGACCATTTGATCATTTTGATCCAAACAACTCTTGAAGTAGATATTCAATGTAAAGCCGATATGTAGACACTGATATCTGGGATCTCACAGGTAGATGAACAACGACGTGCTCTGGATTCCAATGGACTTCGCTATCTCATTTCCATGCAATCCTTCTACATTCTTAACCAGCGAGTAGTTTCCTCAAAATCCACAGAAAAAGCTCCAAAAGGGCGTGAACGTATACGCTATCGGGACATGGTGTGGGCATTTCATAGTCAGAGCCAGGAAAGTTTGCTTGCGGCTTAACTTACAGACAATGAGAAGCAGTTTATCTCATTTTTTTGTGACATTAGCCATGCTTTCAGGTATGCATTCTCAGTCCCTGTGAGGGAGAAAATGAAGGAATTATTCCACTAAGAAGATATTTTTCTAAACTGAATAACAGCCATAGGAACACGACTTTCATTATTTCACGTAGCCTTGGGCGCCAAATTAATTAGGGTTAAGGGTTTAGCTTAATACAGCTCTCTTGCTTTAACCAGGAACGGATAAAAAAAATGAACAACTCAACTTGGTAAAATGATAAGCAACCTATATGATCCACTGATGATCAAGAGAAAAGAGTGACAGGTGAAGGAGAAAAATTGGAATTGGGTGAATGTTTATATTATTAAGCAACAGGATACACGAGTATCCAAAGTGGAGAGATTGACTTTTTGCAATCCACCCACAAATTGAAAACACTATTTATTTATGCTAACCATTCCTAAACCCAGCATCCACATTCAGGTTGCAAGACCCCGGGTATACACTTGATTTCCCAGAAGGTTATTAAGAATGTATACTAGGATACGGTCATTAGAGTCGGACATTGAAAAGTAAACAACTTGTAATGACACCATGGGAACGGCTTATATAAAGTGTATTCGTGGGAACGGGATATGGGCCGTGAGAACAAACAGCGGATTATGTGGGGGGGTCCACTATAACAAAAAACCTCTTCTCCCTTCGGGGAATCGGTAATCCCTACGCTCCTTTGCTCCCTCTGCTAAAGGTCATGCCCAAACTTTGGGTGACCTCGGGCCTCGTCTGAAATATAGGATAGGACTGTGAGCTGGTGCAGCACATAAGCTGAAGCCAAGTCCCATCTGACTTGTTCGCTGAGCCTTGGCCCCCTTTGGCAACCTGACCCCAAACCTCGGTCAACTCTCCCTTGAGTCCCAACCCTATCTTTGCATCCGCTCAGATCTAGTTTGTCAGAACCCACGCCGTCAAGCCGAACCTCCGGTCCCTTGGCCCAAGCCTCCATTCACCTCAAACCTGTTTCACATCTGTCTTATCTCATGTTTGATTTCTCTTTGCATAGCTTATGACCCTGACCTTGGTCATTTGGTCTCCGATCCCCGAACCCCTTTGTATATAAGCTACTCACTCATGTACATGGAAGTCAGTTCTGATATCAACTAAGATACCCAAATATACTTCTACCTTTAATCTCTATGCTCTTTCGCTCCCCTTGCAAAGGTCACGCCCAAGCATTGGGTGACCTTGGGCCTTATCCAAAATATGGGACAGGACTCTGAGCTGGCGCAGAACATAAGCTGAAGCCAAGTCCCATTCGACTCGTTTGCTGAGCCTCGGCCCCCTGACCCCAAACCTCGGTCGACTCTATACTGAGTCCCAACCCTATCTCTGTCTCCGTTCTGACCCAGTTCTTAACATAGTTCTTAACAAGTACTCACTCAAATGTAAGGTTGCTATTCAAGGTAGTTCATGACAAGTTGGCAAGTTTGAGTAGAACAATCAAGTAGATGTACAATAATTGAACTAGGGAATATACATGTGAATGTGTGTCATGATCACAGTCTGGACATTCAATCCACACTATCCTCGTTCCGAAGCAATCCTTCTGAAGCATCTCGTCCGAAGTCCGAAGCCCGAAGCATCATTCCCACACTTCCATCACTTTCATCCCACAACTCTTTGCCCATCACTTCGCCTCAAATACGTCATCTATTGAAACAATCCTGGTGAAACAATCAGTGGTCAGGTCCCATCATATTCTTTTTTTAGAAAAGAAGCACCTGGACTATCCCCATCACTATCCCCATCTTTCACCATGAAACTATGGATTGAGTTATTCATATTCACTCAAAGCTTGCGATGACTTGCCATATCTCAGGCTTAATGATATGAACATTCTAGACCCTCGTATTGGCTCTCCGAAAGATTTAGGCATGGCCATCCTTAACCGAAGAGCTACGCGATTCGGAAACATGTTTCAAGAGTTGTTATGGGTTCGTTAATATTCTTCTTCATTCACAATTTTCCTACCACCCTTGTTCTGTGATTCTTATGGCCTTTAATTAGTATACATGTACCTTGACTACTCCCTAACCATCACGGACTCATTCCCATTCGCTTTTTCCTCCGAATGGTTCAGTATATAAGCTAGCACATTCGCATGTACATTCCCTAGTTCAATTATTATATGTCACCTTGATTTTCCACTCCTACTTGCCAAACTCGCTTCAAGCTCAACTTTACCAACAATTGTATATTTTTGAGTAAGCCTTTCAATCCAACTTTTATCAGTTAAATCCACTTCAAGGAATGTAAGATCATTGGCTGTGATCGACATGAACTGCAAAGTTCATTCGATTCACGAGATAGAATCCTTTCGGAACCTCTGTCTCTTCGGAACTATGCACTTCATTCGCAGACGTTCCGAAAGTCATTCGCTTTTACTATAGGATTTCCATTTGCTTTTCAAATTCATTCGGTCACTATTAGAGCTATTTCCGAATACTCGTACTGACATAACATCCATCCACAACATTTATTGCTATTATTTGGATTCTGACAATGTGCTACCTATATACTGAATGGTTCGGAAGAAGGAGCAAATAGGAAAAAGTCTGTGAGGGTCAGAAGTAGGTGAGGTACATGTATACTGATTAAAGGCCATATAAAACAAAGAACATGGGTGGTGGGAATCTTGTGAATAGAGAAAAGATTTAACAAACTAGAAATAGATCCTGAAACATGTTTCCAAAACACGTGGCTCTTTAGGTAGTGACAACCCTGCATTTTGAATATTGATCCCAAGCATCAGGTGTACTTGTACCATAGAGTCAAATGGTGATGTGTGCTACTGCATATTGTAAGCGAGTGGATTTGGCTCAGTCATTTGAGTTCCTTGGAAAAGATGGGGATAGTGATGGGGATAGTCAGGGTGTCTCTTTTAAGGAAAAGATTACGATTGGTCCTGACTAATGAGTGTTTCACTAAACATCAATGGAGTAACTGAAGGAACTCAATAAACAACAGGGTTAATGAATACAAGGGTAAAGGTGGCAATGATTTGATGTTTGGAAGGTTGTCTTTGGAAATTGTTATTCGGGATAATAATAGTTGAATGTCCCAAAATAGGATCATGACAACTTCTTTTTCTGATGTAGTTTGCCTAATGGCCACATTTGGTCTTTTGATATGATTCACATTTCATGATCTAGTTTTGTAGCACAGAATGGTACAAGTGGTGATGGTACAGGTGGTGGGATATTCATTGTATAAGTGGGAGGTATCCAGGGGTCATGCATGTGGCTCACATCAACATGAGCTACAAATCATCAGGACTTTTCTTGATTAATCAATTGATATAGCCTTGTATAGGAAGATCCCAGAGTATGTGACTCCAGAAATAGTACAGTTGCTGTTGAATGATCTTTTTTGGCCATGCTGCTGAATGGGACGAATATTATAACAGCCTTGATCTCGATACGATAACCGCAGACCAATCACTGTTACTGTCTCTAAGTCTCCCCGGGAGGTAGCGTTGCGTCTGTTGCATTAGCTATTCGCTGTGCCGTAGATGAGCAACTGACAGGCTAATTGTACACACTGTTGCTTCCTTCGAGTCAATGGAGACTCTTCCTGCAGGTGGTAAACCCCGCAACGTTGTCGAACTGGAAGAAATTTCGACTAGTTGGAAAAGAATTTGGCTTTGGAGGGGGAGCACCTTTCTGGGAAACTTTCACAGGCAAGTTTCCCACAGGACTGATCGCGATTTTGCCTTTGAGAGCTGGGTACCTCGAGATGAGTCACTTACGTATGCGATGGCCATGACATCCATTAGAGTTCATGCTGTGTCAATTTTGCCGACTGCTGAATTCATCATTTCTGTGCGCCTAGTGGCTCCACGAAAAGTTTTTTCATTCGTCTTTTCATTATCCAAGTCACCTCCGCTCTTTGAGAAGCACGGAAAGAGTTGAACAAATAGTACTGTGTAAGTCGTACACAAACTTTGCGTTGCACACCCCAAGCGTTATCACTTTGCATCCAGTAAATGAAATGGCTTTGCAGAACATAATTCGCCTCAAGCCCACCAAATCATCTTCCGGGTCTCGTGTACCCCTCCACGCGATTGATAAACTTCTTTCTCCTTTTACCCCACTCAACCTATTCTTCAAACCCTCGTCCTCTGGTCCTACCCAGCTCCAGGACTTCACGGGTAGCCTCCAGAATGTCATAGACAGACTCCCGTTGATCGCAGGATCTATCTATAATACTGAGGATGCACATGGTGTCAAATCGAAGGAACTTGTTGACGATGGACGCGGTGTCGACTTGATCTGGGTGGATTCGCCTATTCCATATATTCATCCTCCTGAATCGGACGATCTGGTGCCCCAACGCATCATGGGCAGTCTTGAGACTTCAGATGAAACCATACTTATGGTGAAGTTTACCAAGGCAAGTTATATTTTATCAATATTCGTCAACAAGGTTGTCTATTGACGGCACGTTCTATAGTTTACCTGCGGTACACTGGCGATGTGCCTCAGCCTATCACACATGTTCGCCGATTGTGCATCGTATACTGACTTGATCAAGGAATGGGCCAGGGTATCTCGTGGTGATTTCACGTCAGAAGCTCTTTCTATCTCATGGAGCCGTGACCCCGGAATATTCTTTCCACCGCCAACGCTAGACGCCATCTCAAATGACACGGGGTTGCAAAATGAAGCAACACACACTCCCCTGAAACCTCGTCCAGCAATTGTCACAGAGTTCTTCTTCACGTGGGACTCACTTCGCAAGTTGAAGGACGCGTGCACCCCCGTGGATCCCAATGCTTGGGTCTCCACAGGTGACTGTGTGGGAGCACTCCTGTGGAAGGGAATTACGATCACGCGCAAGGATGTGTTCGAGCCCTACTCCGACGTTCGTCTGCTTATGGCTGTCGACGGACGAAATCGTAGCAAAGTGCCCGAGGCCTTGAAGTATTTTGGCAATCTCATGACGTGCGTAATTTGCTACGCAGTCAGATAATCCTGGTCTCAATATGATAACCGCAGACCGATCACTGTTACCGTCTCCAAGTCTGCCTTGTTGGAAGGTAGTGTTGCCTCTATCGCATTGGCGATTCGCCATGCCATAGACGAGCAGCTTACGGAGGCTAATTGTGCCAACATATTGGCTTCCTTCGAGTCAATGAAGTTTCTTCCTGGAGGTGGCAATCTCTCAATAATCTCAAACTGGACAAAATTTCCACTAGTTGGAAGAGAGTTTGACTTTGGAGGGGGGGCACCTTTCTGGACAACTTTTCCAGGCCAGTCTCCTGCAGGACTGATCATTATTTTACCTCAGAGAGATGGGTATCTCTGTTATTTAGCGGTTGAAACTGGGTTGGAAGACAAGCTGCACGTGATAGATGAGTTACTTACATACACAAAAGCCGCAACATCCACCTAGAGTTCATTTAATTAAATCAAGCATACTGTGTCAGTTTAGCTGAAATCCATCATTTCTGCTCGTTTTGTGGCTCCATGGAGGTCTCTCCAGTATTCAAACCATCTCTGCTCATTTAGAGGCACGGAGGAGGGGCTGGGACAGTACTAGCATTGGAAGAGTAATCAGTAGCTATGTCCGCAGGATATATCTGATGGCGAAGACTAAGGCAGATGTGTGCCCAAAATGTCATGTGGTCACTGAGGTGAGGACATTCAGGTATTGTTTACAGTGCAATGAATTGCAACATGTGTTGTTAAATATAGTAGGAGAATGTGGAGAGAAAGTGTTTGAAGCAAGGGTTGCCCTCTGGTAAAGCCACCTTGCTGTAGTGAAGGTTGCTGGTGCAGTATGAGTACAAAAATAAAACAATGGTGAGTCATGATAAGAACAAGTTATCAAATATAGAACAAGGGGAAGGTCAGCTGAAAAAGACAGTGAGTAATATAAAAGAACAATAGGAGTGTCCACTAACAATATTTCTCAACTTGTCCACTGTCTCCTAAGCAAACTGGATGTAGGATAGGTAGGATTGACAAATCAAAGACAACACAGGTTCCAAAAGCCTTTCCATCAATGGTTGATAGGGGGAAATAAGAATGCAGGCTGAGTGGATTCTGTGATGAAAATTCAGACAAGTTTCTTAGGAAACCTGATTTATTTATTTCCTATATATATAAGTGCCAACATTGGTGCACAACAGATCTATCTGTGACTGATGATCTTGAGATTTTGTAATCAATAGATTGTGATAGCACTGGGTGACAATGGACCCAGGAATTCAAGTTGACTGATGGGTTGGGGATAGAATGCTGATAATTTGTCAAACAAAGGATTGGAATGATGGAAATCATTTAAATAGAGTAGGAATATTGACACGTCAAAAGAATTTCAACAAGTCCCAAGGAGATAATAGTTAAGATGTGAGAGGTAACTTCAAGACTAAATACTGGAATGTTCAGAACAGAGAAGAGTAGATTTTGCAATTTGTTACTCATTTCTATCCTACATTTGTATACTTATACAAATATCAAGCACTAGTTAATGATGAAGCTGGGAACTACATCACAAACATTTTACAGGAGGTAAGGCACAACATGAGTGTCTACTTAAGCACAAGGGTGGAATAGATGGGGGGTAGATGCAGGGTCAGAAATAGGTAGATTGGAAATTATGCTAACTGCCTCCCATCTGACCCAAACCTGTTGATTTTGGTCTCATCTGACCAAATCACCCTCTTCCAGTCCTCTACAGTCCACTCTCTGTGCTTCAAAGCAAAGGCCAACCTCAGCTGTCTATGCCTTGCACTGAGGAAGGGCTTTTTCTTCTTTACCACAGCCTTGAATGAATATTTCCTGAGAACTCTTCTGACTGTTTCTGATGAGACTGGGTGGGGGATAATTGTATTGATGTTTTTGGTGACCTGAGTAGCATTGGCAGCTCTGCCAGTAGCAATTTGTGATAAAATAGCATATTGATCTCTAGAGGAAAGCTTTGGGGGACAACCTCCAGAGGAGCAGGGCTGGTTAGGATGGAGAGTTCTGAGAGTCCTGGATACTGTGGACTGGCTGAGCCCAAGTCCTGAGGCAATAGTGCAAGTGGAATGACTATGAGAGGCCAAGGAGAGGATGTTTTCTTTTTGAGCAGAGGAAGTGAGGTGCATTGGAGTGTAGTGAGTGAAGTTCTGGACATGTTGGGGGGGATTAAATACCTTAATTTGAGTTCTCATGAAAGATAAGGTTACCATAGTAACCATCTATCAAGGGTTGCATGTTATATGATAGATGGAGCATCAGATTCTGATTGTTCTGATACCATCTCACAAAACTGAGTCAATGGGCCCTTGATTTGAATTGTCCATATTTTCATCACTCCTGATTAGAATTATATAATTATTTAATGGTTGCATAGCCCTGATAAGATTCATTCTTTGATGCACCAACACTTTTTTCATATGTTTTACATTCAAAGTTATTCAATGAATAGTCCAAAAGCACCAAACATTGACTTGATTTTGTGAATCACTGTATGCAATGACTTTTCAGGTTCTCCTCTAGGAAGACATCCAGCTTCTTTTGCTCATATGGAGACATCAGATAGACCTTTGTGCTAATGGGCTGTGCACCTGATGTGAGTTCAATTGCATGATCCCATGGTTTACAAGGGGGGAGTTGGTCAAATGACTCTTTGGAGAAGACATCCTTAAACTCCTGATAGGGTTAGGGACAAGGTCTTCGAATCATTTGATTGGAGCTAGTTCTGCAGCCTTCTGAGAAAGCTGTTGTGAGACCGATGGGCTTGCCCCAATTGTCTCACATCCTTCTTCGACAAACAACATGAATGTTCTATCCCCTTCCTCAAGTTGCATAGGGGTGCATGGGTCAGGGGTGTTATTATTTATCTATCTACTGCACAAACCTTGCATTACATTAATAAGAAATAAAAGGGAAATTTTTATTTATTTTATTTGAATTTATTTGAAGTGTTTTTGATGTTTTCCTTCAACTTTGCTTGATGCGGCTTTTAAGCGCCTAAGAGATAATCTAAGCGGTGTGTGAATTCTAGCATGGGGGATGCGCTGATGCGGAATCAAATGTCAGTGCTTAAAGTTCGCGTACAGTGACGTGAGTTGTAGATAGAGAGATAACTTCAACTTAGCGGTTTTGAGAGAAGTACAGAGTCAAATAGATTGCTTGAAATGATGACGAACGGCCGGTGATGATTCATTAACAAAGCAAGCAATGGAGAGATATCAAGCAAACAGATAGAAATTGTTCTGAGGATGTGGAGGTTATACTGCCTTAGATTCTGGAGAAATTTACAAGTGTACTTATAGTGAGAGCTAGCTAATAATAGTCCTTTGTGTTTCCAAGAAGAATATTGGGGTGATGGAGTGATTCTGGGGTTGCAGTCTACATGAGGGACAAAATGCACAAAATAGTACTAAAGACATGTTTAAAACTTCTGAAACGGATCGTGGTGTGGTAGGGAATGTGGATCATGTGTTTCACTACTATACTGAGCCAAAAGAACAAGAAAAAATATTGAGAAAAATCCTGAAACTCCATTTCGAAGCTCCAGGCGCTTGTTTAAATGAAATCGAGGCGATCGGCTTTGTTCGTGGATTGGCGACGATAGGGGTGGTCAGGAATAGAAGTTGGAGTGTCGTAACAGTGGATAGAAGTGTTTCAAAGCCACGCAGGGCTCGATCGGTGGCTATTGGAGCCCGTTCGTGTCCAAAGCGCATATATGTGCATGTTCGTCCCTGCATAGTCCAGGGATTGTTGGCCAAGTAGTCCTAAAGATGTAAACAGATCATATTCTAAGGCCCAAGGCCTTGAACTCTCATTAGTAGTTGTTTTTATAGTGTTTTGTTGTTTTATTCTCTGTAGCGCTACTGATGCATCGGTAGATTATGTAATGCAATGTTCACGCGGTAAATAGATAGTAAAATCACATACATAATCTACTGATGTATCAGAGGTGCCATCTAGAATAAAACACAACAACAACATAAAAATACTACTGATGTCAATTCAAAGCCTTAGGCTTTAGAATATGTTTTGTTTACATTTTTAGAATTACTCAGTGAATGATCCCTGAGGCCATGCAAGCACGAACGTGCGCATATATGCGCTTCAGATACAAACGGGCTCAAATAGACACCGATCAAGCCCCACATGGCTCTGAAACACTTCCAAACGCACATACGACAACATATTTACTATTTCAACTCGCCCATATCGTCACCAATCCCCAAACAAAGCCAATCACTTCTATTTCATTTAAACAAGGGCCCGGTGCTTCGAAATGGAGTTTCAGAATTTTTCATCATCTTTTTCTTTGTTCTTTCAGTTGAATATGTTTGTTAATTACATGATCTACAATTTCCATAGCATCCAGATCGGTTTCAGATGCTTTAGACAGCTTTTAGTACATTTTTGTGCATTTCACCCCTCATGTAGACTGCAACCCCAGAATCGCTCCATCGCCCCCTTATTTTTCTTGGAAACACAAAGGACAATCACTAGCTAGCTTTTCACTTAAATACACTTGTAAATCTCGTCAGAATCTAAGGCAGTAAAATCTCCACAAGTCTGATATATTCTCTATCTCTTGCTAGATATCTCTACAATGCTTGCACTGTTAGCAAATTGTCACTGGCCGTTTGCTTTCAATTCAAGTGATATATTGGACCCACTAGCTATCTCAAATCTGTTAAGTTTGCGCTATCTCTCTATCTACAAGTCCACGTCAGTGTACAGGAACTTTAGGTGCTGACACTTTGCTCCTGAATCAGTGCATCCCCCACACTAGAATATATTTTTGCTTAGATTATCTAACAGGTGCTTAAAGCTCGTCTCAAAAGAACTTTAAGAAAATCAAATAACAAATAAACAAAATACAAAACAAAATAAATAAATATTTCATTCTCTTTTCTTATTAAGGGGTATTGTCAAGGACCTTAATGTTGTCTGGGATAGTTTTAATTGACAGTTTCTTGTCTGCATGTTTGATACCACATGAACTAGGGCAATGCATCATCTTGACTTCTCCTTTGTGTGAGTCTAAACCCTAACCCCAACAAGCCATGTGTATCCATGGATGATTGCAAGACATCCCAAACTAGTGACAGAGAATGTAGCCCGCTCTATGTGATCTCCATAGATGCATAGGAGGTTGACCTCCTCCTTAATAGCACCAGCTTCATTTAGAGAGCTGTCAATATTGTACACAGGTATAGCATGAGGTAGATGATAGGTCTGAAGCTTTTTAGCTCTGACAAATTGAATTTCAATGAACATTTCTGTTGCTCTGCTGTCAAGGAGTGATTCAATTGCTAAGGGGCACCCTGTGTCAACTGAATGGATTTTCAGAGAAATCTTTGTACACTGACAAGTATCAGCTGCATGGACATAGATCCAGGACTGAGTTTATTGCTCAGGGGATGGAGTAGGAGGTAGGGTTTTTGGCATGACAGGGTTGGTTTCAGTTTGGTCTAGAGTGGGGGATGGATGGAGCATATCATTTGTGATCCCTACTGTACATGTTTCAAGAACTGAGAACTGATTCATCGAGCAGGGCATGACTTTCACTGTTGATGGGCCTAAAACTCCTTTCCTGTTTTCTCCATTGGGGTTGACATATTGTCCTTAGGCAAAACACTCTGAGCATCCAAAGCCACTTTGACTGACTTGGAGATCATATCTGCAAGGCTGGACTCAGTCCAGTTGCCACTAATCCATTCCTTTTTAGGCTCAGAATAGTTTGGGGATATATAGCCTTGTGTACTGCAGTTGTAGCATGTGCATTTCTCAATGCGGTTCTTACTAGAGTCTATAAACATAAGCTGCATACCATCCTGTGGAGTAGCTATAGTAGGGTTGGTGGCTGTTGGGGTACTATGGATTTGAGCAGGAGTGGAGCGAGTGGAAGAGTGAGAAGTCTGTGCCTTTTGACCTCAATGAGGCAATGGTGGTTGAGATCAATCTGGCAGGCAACTTCCTTCCAGACCTTAAGATCAGCTGGGAGCAATGGTTGAGCATAATCTTATCTAAGATTGCTGTTGCGAGGCCACAGGTAAAGGCATCCTCAAGCACAGGTCCATTAAAGGCTGTTCTACCAGCAAGGATCTCAAACTAAGCAATATACTCATCTGTGCACATCCCAGGGGATATCTTGAGGTCATGGAGCTTGTTACAGACCGTCTGGGCAAGATCTGGGTTGTCAGAATTCAATTATCAAGGATAGATGCGATAGATGAATGTAGTGTTAGTAGTAATGCTCCAAAATGTTTCAATCCTAATAGAATGATATCCGAAAGCAAACAGAAATCCTACAGTAAAAGCGAATGGCTTTCAGAATGTTTGCGAACAGGTGCATAGTTCCAAAGAGATAGATATTCCAAAAGGATTCTATCTTGTGGATTGAATGAACTTTGCAGACCATGTTGATCGCAGCCAATGGTCTCACATTCTTTCGAAGTGTGTTTAAACCAATATAGATAAATTTAGAGCACTCACTCAAATGTAAAGTTGCTGTTCAAGGTAGTTTACAATGATTTGGCGAGTTGGAGTAGAACAATCAAGTGGATGTACAATAATTGAACTAGGGAATATACATACAAATGCTCTACCTATATACCAAACGGTTTGGAAGCAGGAGCGAATGGGAACAAGTCCATGAGGGTTGGAAAGTAACTAAGGTACATGTATACTAATTAAAGGCCATTGAAAACAAAGAAC
The DNA here is from genome assembly GCA_003314545.1 of Ramaria sp. MG151. Classification (NCBI taxonomy): domain Eukaryota; kingdom Fungi; phylum Basidiomycota; class Agaricomycetes; order Gomphales; family Gomphaceae; genus Ramaria; species Ramaria sp. MG151. The sequence continues at coordinate 14,799 of QMFG01002424.1, read as the reverse complement.
AAGGGTGGTAGGAAAATTTTGAATAGGAAAAATGGTTAATGGACCAACAATATCTCCTGAAACCTGTTTCCAAATCGCATGGCTCTGCGGGTAGGGATAGCCGTGTGTAAATATTTTGGAGAATGATTATGAGAGTCTAGGATGTTCATGTCATGGTGCTTGATGATATGGGATGTCATCGCAAGCTTTGATAAAATATGAATGACTCAATCATAAGTTCATTGTGAAAGATGGGGATAGTGATGGGGATAGTCAGGGTGGTTCTTTCTTTGTGGAGATTTACTGACTTAAATTATAGCAAGAACTACAAGCATATTTATGCAAAACAGTAGCTAGGGTGAGTCTCTTGTGGATGAATGAAGAATATGAGGGTGATGGAGCAGTTCTGGGGTTGGAATCTACATGAGGGGAGAAATTCACAAAATAGAACTAATTACTGTCTAAAGTGTCTGAAACTGATCTGTAAGCTGTGGGAACTACAAATTGTGCATACTACAAGTATTTTTGAGTTAAAAGAACAAAGGAAATGACATGAAAACTTCTGAAACTTCATTCGAAGGTTCGGGCGCTTATCCTAAATGAAATAGAAGCACTTGGAGTTTGGTCATGGATTGGCAACAAAAGGGGTGTGTAGGAATTGTTTTCTTGTTATCACATTGGTCTTTGGTAGTGTTTCAGAGCTGCATGGTTGCCAATTGATGGCTATATTAGCCTGTTTGTGTCCAAACATGTGTATGCATTCATTCATGCTCAATTGTGCTTGAGGTTGCTTGGCTGGTTGAATCTAAAAATATAAACAAAAGTTTTCTAAGGCTGAAAGCCTTGAATTGAGCTTGGTCTTGTTTTTATAATTGTTTTATTTTCCTATTTCCTACTAGGCAGCTCTGCTGATCCATCAGAGTGATTAAGTAATCTGATGCTCGCAAGATAATAAATAATAACAGAAAATTTTAGTACTTTGTCTAGCTTACTGCAATGAGAACTGAGACAAGATGAGACAACGAGACAATACAGAACTTGTTAACCATAATTCCCAAGACTTCTGAGCTTACTAAAGAGTGGCTGAACTAAAAACCAACTGTTTATTCTAAACTCAAACTTGACTATTTATACTAAATGAACTAATTGAGTGCAGGATATAACTAGAGCAGCTATTTTTCTTTTTTATATCTAAAAATAGCTAAATCTTGTCTGTAATAACAATATGTATTCTGAGCCAACCAGGGGGCTTGAATGGGTTTCTGACTGGGAATATAAGTCAACAGTATCCTCCATGGTTGAACCTACCAACTAGTGCAAATACGAAGTCCAAGTATATAGGACGTGTAGGAGCACGTTATGGTTTGTCTGGGCACGAGCTTCTAAAAGAAGTCATAGCATTGTGGTGTAGTAAAAGTTAAATCCACTCGATCTGACTTTGAGTCTAACGGCGCCGTAGTAGTGTAGATTCTATTGTTCTCACAATTCTTTTTGTATCATGCATCTTAATTGTCTTTCACAATAACTTTTATATTCCTTTTTTTTAGTCACATAAAAGAGAAACTACCAAGACAATAAACTGCGTAACGTATATAGTGTACTTGGATAGATGTACAGCTCCAGTTCGCTCAACTGTAGCTTACATTGTCCAAGTTGTTTTTACAATATGTGGCGCATGTATGTATCGGAGACGAAATGGCTGCCTTTTTCCATCACCACAGATGTTCTCTTAATGATGGTGAATCTCGGAAGACCTTTCTTCCATCAAATGATTCACCTCTTTCGTTGGTCTACTGTGATAAGTAAACCCTTGAAATAACTTCTCGACATTAGCCACCCCTGTTTGAAGTGACTACTCTTAACCCCAACCTCCAAGTATTCCAACCTGTTGACTGACTGGATGTCTCTTGCAAAGATTTATCACCTATTAGCAATAACATAGAGCACCTGAACGAAAAGAAACCTCGCTAGAGGTTTAAATTTATCATGCCTCACCTCGACTTAGGTATCTTACAAAGGGCATACACGGAATGGTGACGTATACAACTAAAAGAGCACCATATCTGAACGCACGCCTCATGGTTACTTACCACCTGCCAAATACACCTTTCCTTCATATGGCTCCAATACCACAACGAACCCGGAAAGCTCCAGCTCATCCGACTCCACATCTCCACGCCCTACATTCCCTTGTACCAAACAGGCCTTTCTTGTTTCCCCCGCGATAGCGCCCTGATATCTCACCTCCTCCCTAGAAAAGTTCATAATTATCAACGCTGTGGTGTCCTCCAGTGTGCGTGTGTATGCGAATATAGAGTCGTGCTCGGGAGATAGCAGCACAAAATCTCCGTATATCTAGCGAAAAGAATAGTTAAACCAGCGGCAAAGCCTCTATCTCCTGTGTCGGATCACAGGAAGTGCCGACGTACCAGCACGAGATGCGATTTGCGCAGTGAGATGGCCGACTTCCAGAACCTGTAAACGCTATCTTTGTCGCCTACCTGTGCTGCGGCGTTCCATGTCGGGTAGTCATCGTTGACACGCATCCAGGGCTGTGCGGCGGTAGTGAATCCTGCGTGGGGAGTGCTGTCCCACTGCCAACATAATGTCAGCAAAGGTCGCATATGGAGCATTGTGGTTAAGATAATGGATGAGACATGCCTGCATAGGCGTGCGTGCGTTATCGCGTGCTTTCTTGTTGATTCCATCAAGAACATCGCTCATATCCGGGGCAGTTGACCCCTTCGACCTCCGTTCCACCATCCTACCCACCTCACGATAAGAATTCGCTACACTCTTGACGTCAAAGATCGAATAAACGAACTCATTATAAAAATTAACAGTTGCAACGTCTTTATACTCCTCGATTGGCCAGCTCCTCGGGACATTTGCTAGGCCCAGTTCTTGACCTTGATAGACGTACAGCGTCCCACCCTGCGTTATCTGCAGTATCGCCAGCAATTTTGCACCTCTGGAACGCAATGCCCGAGTGCTTTTCATTGTCTCATCCCCATCCCCGCTGTCAGCGTCAGACTGGAATCCCAAGAAACGAGACACGCTGCGCGCCAAATCGTGATTTTCAAGATAGACGGTATTCCAGCCGCCGTTTTCGTACATAAATCGCTGCCATTTATTAACGATGCTCTTTAGTGCGGGAAGAGTGTACGTTGCTGGTATGAGGGAGTTGCTGGTGTCCGAGTCTGTGGGGAATCATGAAAATATCATTGAACATTACTGCAATAACGGATACAAAGGGCCTGAATTTGAAGTTACATACCTAGGCCAGCGAGCTCGAATTGGAATATCATGTTAAGCTCGTTACGGGAAGGGTGAACGTATTTAATAAGCTCTCCGGCGTCGTACGAGAAGGGGGACTCCCCGACGGTGATTGCAGTGGGATAATCTACAAGTACGTGTCAGTTGAGGCTGCAGAATGTGTGACAGAATGGAGCGGACAGGATAAGACACGGCGGTGCATTTCCTGGATATATTCGTGGACCCTTGGACTGTGAGGGGGTTTAGTAAGATGGTGAGAATAAAGCCAGGAGCTCATGAAAGGACAAACCCATTGACATAATGAGCGCGCCCAGGCTGAAATGCCCTGGATCTATCGATAACTATCCCATCGGGCAACCCTGGCGTCTTTGAGATTATGTTGATCACATCCATCTATAAGAATTCCAACATGAATAAAAACACACAGCCTTCATCTAAAGTGTCACGTACCCTAAAGCCATCTGCGCCTCTTTGAAGCCACCACGACATCAACTCCCAAACGGCTTCGCGCACCTCCGAGTTCTCCCAGTTCAAGTCTGGCTGTTCACGGGCGAAGAGGTGGAGGTAATACTCCTGCGTACGCTCGTCCCATTCCCACGCACTCCCTGTTCAAGGTGACGAACGGAAAATCGAATTCAGTCAGAATCGTTGATACATCGTTAAGCTGAGTGTGGTGCGGAGGGGCTCACCGCCGAATTCAGATACCCAATTGTTCGGGGGGAGGCGCGAGCCATCGGCAGCATATTTTGGAGGGCGCCAAATGTACCAGTCGCGTTTGGGGTTGTTGTTCCTTGAGGAGCGGGAAGCGAGGAACCACTCGTGCTAGCGTCATTGGGGGAAGGGGGACCACAAATGTGAGTATTTATAATATAGTGGGGATGTTGCTTCACCTGGTCTGATGTATGATTGACGACAAGGTCCATCCTGTACTAAAAGCGTCAGTTTGGAGATCATGGAATCAAGTTCAAAGTATAGAAGCGTATGCACTCCGATACGAGCGACACACACATTAGCTTCATACCCCTCCCATGCAGATCTGCGACTAAGCCGTCCCAATCCTCCAGCGTCCCATACCGTTCATCAATAGCTTTGTAGTCCGAAATATCATATCCCATGTCCTTCAACGGACTCTTATATATTGGACCTTCACCATTAACAGACTAAACTCTACCGATAGCAGTGCATTACGTGACAACAGAGTCTACTCACTAAGCCAAAGCAAATCAACACCCAGGGACTGGAGATAGTCAAGCTTGTATCGGATGCCGTTGAGGTCACCGTAGCCGTCGTTATTGGAGTCATGGAAAGATGCGGGATAGATCTGGTAGATGAGAGATTCTTTGAAGAATGCACGACTGGTATACGTGGTCGACATAGTCGCGGGGTGCAAGTGAGAATCCAGTCACACCAGGTAGATGGCACGTGTTGCATGGGTGCCAATATTATACGTAACGACTTCAAGCGGCAATAGGCCCGAGCTGGGTACCCAGCACCATAACAATATAGACAATCTAGCCACAACTTAAAGGAGAGGGTGAAGAGCGTGATCTGATGATTCTTTATCGTCGACCCACGCGGCTCGTGAGTCGGTGATGTACATAATAGTGGTAGCAACAATTGGGATGACACATGATAAACTTCAAAAAGCTTTAGGAAAACTTCATACCTGCTCTGAGTTTCCTGGTCGTATCAAGATACGATTTAGCTACTTTCAAAATTTCTTCATGGTTTCCCTTGTCGGGACCTCATTGATTAGTCTATCAAATTCTGAACACGAATAACTATAAGTCATCTCCTTAGATGAAAGGTGATGCACAGCCTTCAATTGTGCAGCTACTTTGTTGCACTAATTCGGTGCTTGTGTACAGTGGTATACAACATAGGACTAAGTATGCAAACAGCTCAAGCCACTTATAAATCAATTATGCTGACCATATAGGCCAGGCAGACTGATTTCACATTGTGTGTGCAGGACCCTGGGCCAAGCTCGACTGGAAAGCACACCATATGTTCGCAATTGAGACTAACCCAGGCATGGGAAGTTCATATATATACCATCAAAGTATACTCCGTTTTAATTCTTTCTAATGAACAAGTTCATTAAGAGCTATTGCACTTCTCTTCAATTCCCAACTATTCCTTTTTCATAATGAAATGCATCATATCTCCATGTGTATGAACAGGGCCCACGTGCATATGGCAGAAACGCAGAACCCTGAATCTTTTGCGACCGAACCTCTGGAGTTTAGTGCTCGCGCTAGATTGAGTCATATTCATAGAAAGAATTCATAGAAAGAATTTTGATGATCCCTATATCTGGGATATAATCTCGAAGCGGTGCCCGTGTCACTATTATAATAAGCTGGATGATTGTTGGGAGGAAGCAAAACGTCAAACGTACATCGGGGACGGTTCGCTCTGGACCTTAACTTACGAAACGAGCTCTCGACCTGGGTGACAACCCTGATAGTTAGATATATGAGAAAGATGTGACGCGTACGCAGGGCAGAAAAGACGTGGGAAACGGCCGGAGAACAAGCCTCGTGAAGGCTGATACTTATGCGGACCGTAGGTACGATTACCAATATTGTTCCATAAAAATTATAGTGCATTATAGATGTTCGTGCGCATTGTGCTGTCTCTGGGCCAATGAAAATGAGAATGACCAAAAAATATGAACGACGGGGCGAGCGGAAGCGTGAATAAGAAATAACGTGATAAAACATCCCTAAGCGCTTCGGATCTAGTATCAAAGAAAAGTTTGCCCACGGTAAAATCCCGAGGAAAACCCAAAAAGTTGTCAACCAACATTTTGGTTTTCTTCAGGGTTCCCCCATGGGGAATGCCCCCAGTGTTGAGAGAAAATTTGATGCATTGAGAAAAGGTACTTGGAGTGTTATGTGATGTTGGATTGGTGGAGAATCATGGTACTCTGTTTGTAGGTATGGGGTGATATGCAATTTTTACATAACATGAATGGAGGCAGGTCCTGACGAAACACCAGTCGTGCGACAAACTAAACAATGGCCACCAGTTAGAATGCAGCGATGTCAGCAAAGTGCGCAAGGAAAAAGCTGCCAAGAGTAGCGATTATATTGAAGGCCCAAATGACTGACCCAGACTGCCATAACGTTTCAATCGCTTCTCAGGTCTTGCAGCACTCTGAGATGGTGCGCGTGGATACTAGTATGTGGATTAGCCGGATCTTGTGCTTTGGGTGTTTGTTGTCAAGTTTGTTGACTACCCGGGGATGGGCGATGTCATTCATGGTGGTTTGTGCTGTTAGCGATCTCCCGGCACATTTATACTCCAAACGTAATACTTGATGGCACGCTAGGTCACCGACTTCCTGGGTGTGGGATGTCCGATGTGCCCGGCGTCAGACTTTACCGATATGGTGCCCGTGTCGGATCGATCACATGTAGATGCAACGCTAGCCCCTTCGGGATGGCTTTCGCTACTGGAAGGGTCAGTTCATGTATTTTGTGCGACGCTCTTTTAGAAGGGGTCTCATGTCGACAACACATCTGCGTGGGAGGACGCGTCGAACTTCGAAGACAGATCGCTTATCTAGATGGAAGCAAATACCTGGGTGTGGCGTAGAGAGCAGTAGCCGATGTCGTCTTCGATCGACCACATGGATCTCAAAGTGGAATGTGTATACGGAGAACTGTAGCGGCTTATCGGATCCATGGGAGAGAAATTTAAGACCCAACTTGCCCTTTGGAACTCTGCTTTAAACTCCGCTGGGGGAAAGAAGCTGAGAACGTCTCAACAACTGACGACCACGACGCATTTCGATCTTGATCCTCTATATCATTGCCTTTTCAAGAAGAATTTTGTGCTGGTGGAGCTATACTTGCTATCGTATCACAATTCACTGGTTGGAGCGCATGGGAACAACGTCACTGAGCTTCCAAGGCAATAAAGATTATATTTGTATGCAGACTAGCAACGGGCTCTGTATTGGCTACCCATTCCGTTCTCTGGATCCACAGCACCCATATGTGGTCATTACATCTTCTCATGCTCAGTCACTTCCATCCCAAAATCTCGTAACTCCTTAGCCTAGCGTCTTCCCATCGCCACATGCACCACGTACACCCAGAACAAGCCATGTCCATCAGTTCTATCCCGTAGTGCACTCTTATAAATGACACACTCCCCCGTTCTCTCTTCTCGCAGGTTCCGGGCTCCCGTCAGCATTGCACCACCACCATTACAGCACCACTAAGTATGCTCTCCCTCCTCTCCCTCATCCTTCTCGTCCCAGCGGCACTCGCACTCCCCCCCTTCGTGCAGATTCGCAGCTCCCCTATCTCCATCCCCATCGCAGCGCGTGTGAACACAACAGGCAGTCTCAAGCTCATCGAGGTGAGTCCCAATTCTCCTCTAAATAACATGTATCAGAAAAATTGACGTGTACAGGCTGACCGTGCTCGTGCCCAACTGTTCCTTGCAAAGGCCGCAGAAGCACAGGCGTCACAGTCTGCTGCTTCTGTCGTCGGTGTCCCTGTGACGAATGGTGCTGTAAGTAGTCGTTTTCGATCACTATGATGGACATGCCATCCGGCCAGCACTTGCCGCGCCTTCTGAGGCCCGGCGCCTAGCGTGGCCCAGGCGAGATATCGAGGTTCCGCCTCGTATTGCATACAGTTCCTTTTTAGTGTCTCTTATCAACTTTGATCTACCTTGCTTTCAATCCTTCTCTGGGCTCTTGTAGCGTTGTCTCCATTCGCAATACGCTTTCGACGACCCAGTTCGCTAACGCACGCTGATTGTACACAGGTGACGTACACCGCCAACGTCGATGTGGGCAACCCTGCCACCACTTTTACCCTGATAGTTGATACGTGAGTGTTATTTTTTTTTCCTTAGAACATCTATTTCTCTGGAGGGATCCACGTGAAATAGGATTGAAGTTGAGGTTGATAATGGCTTCCTTGAGGCTCTCGTCCTTGTTGCATTTCCAAGTAACTTTCCTCCTACATCACCTCTAGACTGCTTCTTTTGTTCCTTTCTTCTATTCCTCGATAACTGAATCGTTCATCTCTCAGTGGTTCTTCAAATACCTGGGTCGGTGCCACTACACCCTACACACAAACCTCCACGTCAAGCCAGACGGCCGACAGTGTCGTACGTGCCTTTTGTTTAAACTCCACATCTTTTTCTATCTATCCTCCACAAATATACCTCCACATCCGTTTCATCTTTCTCCATGATGTCTCATTCTTTGTACAATTCCTCATCCTCACTTACCCATCCACACGACTCCATATAGCCACTAACACTATCTCCCGCAGAGCGTCACATACGGATCTGGCTCTTTCGTACGTGCCTATTCCTACACGCACTCTTTCCCAGAGGGAATGACGTATCTTCATGAATATGGTGTATATAGTCTGGAACGGAATGTACGTCCTTTTTTTCCGTTTCTCGTTGAGATAGAAGCGCATTAAACCCCCGCGCGACGCATCTCCACCTGACAGTCATCGACCAAGTCTCCCTCGCGCCGGGCTTGGTTATTTCGAAGCAGAGCATCGGTGTTGCGTCCACGAGCACAGGATTCGCAGGTGTGTTTGAGCCCACTCTATTCTTTTTCTCATAGTTCTCTGTGGTATGGCTGTTATCTGCCGTGATTTCTGTGTTTGAGCTGGGCATAATTATTCTTTGACCTATGTTTGGCTCCTGTTTCCTCACTTGCTACCGCGGGGTTCCTTCCCTTCCCTTTTATCCGCTTTCGTCGTTCTTTAAGTGAACGTTCTTTCCTTCCTTACATGTGTTCTCCACCATACTTCTCAATATTAACGCTCACGTTCTCCCACACACAGGCGTGGACGGAATTCTCGGTATTGGTGCGTTTCATTTTTCCATCTTCCTTCATCAATAAACGTCTTCAGCGGCTTACTCCTGAGAATAGGACCTGTTGACCTCACCGTGGGCACCCTCATCCCGGCCACTAATGCCCAGATTCCAACTGTTACGGACGTGCGTTTCATTTCCTCATTTCCTCCCTTTTCTTCTTCTTTTCCCCTGCGTGCCACAGTGCTGCATTTCTGCCGTTCATTAGTCACTTTACGTTTCAAATTCTGACGCGCTTATTACCTTGTAGAACCTGTTCGCACAAAGTAAGCTGTTTCATGTCCCTCGTGCGTCTATACTAATCACAATCTCTCCTAGGAACCATTACATCTAACGAAATCGGTGTTTCTTTCGAGCCTACGAACTCTGCATCCGTTACAAACGGTGAACTTTCCTTCGGTGGAACAGACTCATCCAAGTTCACTGGCACAATATCGTTCACTCCCATCACTACTACATCTCCTGCCAGTCTGTTCTGGGGTATTGACGAAAGTATCAGGTGAGTAGGGCCTATATTTTCTCTCTCTCTCTCTCTCTCCTTGTGTTGAAATGATGTTCCATAGCTACGGTACCACGCAAATCCTCCCGACCACCGCTGGTATCGTCGGTGCGTGCATACTTTTATGTCATAGATTGCCTTTTTTTTTATATTACTAACTTTTTCATCGGTCTGCGACTAGACACTGGCACCACCCTCGTCCTCATCGCTTCCGACGCATTTTCGAAATACCGGAGCGCCACGGGCGGCGTGAATGATGCTGCCACTGGTCTGCTCCGCCTCACCACGGCGCAATTTGCGAACCTCAAGAGCTTGTTCTTCAAGGTCGGCTCTGTACGTGATCTAATACAATCTTTAATCCCTTCTGTCACCTTCCATGGAGGTATCTCTAATGCGGAGCTGACGGACATTATGTATAGACAACCTTCGAGTTGACGGCTAATGCACAAGCATGGCCACGCAACCTTAACAGCCTCATTGGTGGTAACTCCAACAGCGTTTACCTCATCGTCGGCGACATCGGAACCCCCAGTGGTCAAGGGTTGGACTTTATCAACGGATTTGCTTTCTTGTGCGTTTTTGCTCTTCTCTTTTCCTTTTCCGCGACGCGATGCCCGATTGTGCTGAATATGGTACTTTAGGGAACGTTTCTACTCCGTGTTCGACACTGCAAACAGGCGCGTGGGTCTCGCCACAACGCCATTCACAACTGCTACGACCAACTAGTCGATGGATTGTGAGTGGGGGGAATATCGGCGTGGGAGGAACGGGGTAGTGGTGTAACCGTTGCTTTTTTGATTTTTGTGTGCCGCGTTGAAGATGTCACTATCATCCGGTGTTTTTGTATTGCCTATACCCTAACCTTGATAATTGAAATGGGTTGGAATAAGTACTCGGGATGGAAGCTTTTGTCAACATTATTGGTTCATGATGATAGTGTTACCATTGACGGGATTTGTACACCCACTTCCTAGTCTACGGTAGTGAGAACCCCGATAATTGCGCAGCTCATCAAATAAGTAGATAAGGATGGTCTTGGTGTGTGTGCGGTGTTTCTTGGAGCGTGCGGAAGGTCGCTTGTCGAGTATGATGTTAGGCGGGATGAAAAGCCGCCCACCTGGTTTATTATACAATTGCGGGGCAAGCAAACACGGATTGGGTAAGAATCTAGGCGAAATTTTGGAATAAAATGGAATTCATATCCGGATTCTGCAGGTTAAAATGGATCCAAAACCACTTTGAATTATAAGTGATAATAGTTTGCAGATGAATGTATGGTTAGTAAAACAATTGAAGATGTTACTGGTAGTAATGAAATGATATTTGAAAGTGAATAGAAGCCCTAGAGTAGCAAATGACCTTCAGAATGTTTACAAAAGGATGTGTAGTTCCAAAGAGATAGCCAAAGAGATAGGTGTTCTGAGCAGATGCTATCTTGTGAGCTGAATGGACTTTGCAAGTCCATGTCAGCCACAGTCAACAATGTTACATTGTTTTGAGATATATCTAGACTAATGTGAATGATATTTGATTACTTACTCAAAGGTGTGGTTGTCCAAAGACTTTTGTTCAAGATAGCTCACAACAGGTTGACAGGTTTGAGCAAGGCAAACAAGTAGATGTACAATAATTGAATTAGGGAACATATATGTGAAGGTGCTAACTATATACCAAACAGTTCAGAAGGAAGAGCAAATGGGAAAGAGTGTGTGAGAATTGGAAGGTAGGTAAGTACATTTATGCTAATTAAAAGCAGTAGGAATGAAAGAACAAGGGAGGTAGGAAAAATGTAAATGGAGAAGAGATTACTGGACTAGAAGCACATCCTAAAACATGTTTCCAAATTACATGGCTCTTTGGGTGGGGACAACTTTATGCTAATCCTTCAGGTATTGATCCTGAATGTTAGGGATGTTTAAGCTATAAGGTTTAATAGTATAGCCTTTTATTGCAACTTTGGGAGAGTTGAATCAGCTTGGACATTGAGTTCCTTGGAAAAGATGGGGATAGTGATGGGGATAGTGAGGTTGCTTTTTTCTAAGAAAAGATTTGTGATTGAACCTAATTATTGGTTGTTTCACATAAACCTCAATAGAGTGACTCAAGAAGCTTGATGGGTGATGAGGTGTTGAGTATAAATAACCTGATGAGAGTGATGATAGTTTGATTCAGAAGAAGTTTTTCAGAAGAATGATGAAAGGACCACAATATAACCATGACACACTAGCAGAGGACAGTTTTGGCCAGAATTAAGTCTAGAAATGACTATGTTGTGTTTATCAATAGAGAGAGATTTTATAGAACAATATGATTAAAGTTCTGGAGTTGTTAAAACTTGTTTATACCATTTGAACTTTTTATATATATCACATGATTCCTAATGATATTGTAAGATGCAATACCATGCTGTGATGACAACTGTGCCACAGACAGGGATGACGGCGACAACAACTTTGACGACAACACGGACCCTGTCTCAGACTAGGAGAGCCCTTGGAAGATGTGTTAATCTGTTTAAGTGTTATGCATACTTTATGCCCTCAGGCCTGAAGGTTTAGGTGTTAGGCTCAGGATGAGTTCTAACAGAGTCTCAATGTAATGGTTGTGAAAGTTTGGAGTGAAATTAAGCAAGACATGAAGGATGAGGTTGGTAATGGAGAGTTTAGCATGTCTTTAATATCTTTAGAATCAATTGAAATTGGAGACATAATGATTGGATGAAAATGATGGTGAAGGATCAACTATGTCAAATTTAGAGGTGAAATGATAGAATAGCTGGGTGTAATGAAAGTAGTACTGACTGAGTTGAAATGAAATTACAGCCTGGATTCCCAGCATGCTTTGGGTCATAACCTATGAATAACTTGAGGTTATTAAAGTATTATTGGCTTAAATTGATAACCCCCATCCTGCATATTTACAAAATTTAAAGGATATATGTCCCTCATTGCATTGATCCAATGGATGTGGGTTTCTGGATCTTTTGGGGAAAGTCATAGCCAGATGATGTCAGAATCAAACTCAGGTGGTAAAATGATATTGATTGCAGTATTTTTCATATATTTGCCATTAGGGATCGGTCAGATTTTGAGGGTGTATTGAGTAAATAACTCTACTATCTGAAGATCTTCAGCCACTATGTTGTCCCTTTAGTCTTAAATGGTGCCTAAAAGCAAACAATCTGGGATTCCAAGAGGTTGCAGAAAGGTTGATCAAATTTGTTGAGTTTAATAAGAAAATAAATGGGAAATTTTATTTATTTTATTTTGTATTTTGTTTGCTCATTTATTGGATTTTGTTCAAGTTCTTTGAGGTGAGCTTTAAGCGCTTGCTTGATAATCTAAGCAAAAATATATTCTGATGTGGGGGATGCGCTGATGTGGGAGCAAAGTGTCAGTGCTAAAAGTTCGCGTACACTGACGTGAACTTGTAACAGAGATAAGAGTGCAAACTTAACAGATTTGAGATAGTGATTGAGTCCGATAGTTCACTTGAATTGAAAGCAAACAGCCAGTGATGATTTGCTAGCAAAGAAGTGGTTGCAGAGATATAGAGCGATTGATTCAGATAACAGGAGACTTTGTGGAGTTTTACTGCGTTAGATTGTGATGGGAATTACAAGGGTATTTAAGTGAAAAGCTACCTAGAGATTGTCCTTTGTGTTTCCAAGAAAAATCATGGGGAGATGGAGCAATTCTAGGGTTGCAGTCTACATGAGGGGTGGAATGCACAAAAATGTACTAAAACTTGTCTACAGCATCTGAAACCAATCAGTATGCTATGGGGATTACAGATCATGCATTCAACAAATGTCTTCAGCTGAAAGAACAAAGAAAAAGATGAAGAAAAATTCTGAAACTCCATTTCGAAGCTCCAGGCACTTGTTTAAATGAAAAGGAAGCAATTAGCTTCATTCAGGGATCGGTGACGATAGGGGTGATTTGAAATGGTAAATATATTGTCGTATGTGCATTTGGAAGTGTTTCAGAGCCATGTGGAGCTCAATCAGTGGCTATTTGAGCCCATTCATGTCTGAAGCACATATATGTGCATGTTTGTGCTTGCGCGGCCTCAGGGATGCATCGCTGGTTGAGTCTAAAAATGTAAACAAAATATATTCTAAGGCTTCAAGCCTTGAATTGAAATTGATGATGTTTTTATGTTGTTTTTCTGGTTTTATTCTAGGCGGCACCTCTGATGCATCAGTATATTATGTAATCCATGATCACACAGTAGGTAGATAAATACTAACAGAGTTTGCTTGTCTGCAACTAAGCAGGTAAGATGTGTGCATGTCTTCTTTTTTTTTAGGTGTTTGGGACAGTTTGTGGTACCCATCACCTATTTCTCAATTTGGTTCCTGCAAGTATCTGCATTGTAAGCCTAGTTTAGTGACACTTATTTCTTCAATGGAACACTTTTGCAATTTAGTATCAACACCCCATTAACATCTGTCTCCCTTAGAACTTGGAGCCTAATTTTCCAAACAGTGCTGGCTCAACTGTTCATAAGCTCCTGTTCACCAGTCTGGTATTTCAGAAGAGGGAGATCTTGGCATGCAAGGGCTGGCAGAGCACTGGCATGCGATCATTCTGTGTGTTTTGAAAACTGACAACTGCTGAACCACAGGAGGTTTGGTGTGGGGTCTAGATCCTTCCACGTTCTTAGGCATTCATTGAGTGTATACTCGTGGATGTGGGAGATAGTGTGTAGATCCTTTACAATGTATGCCAGAACATGGAGGGCTAGCCTGGATGGACCCCAAGCATCACCGTGCAGGCCTTGAAACCACAACTAAAGTGGTGAGAGGTTCTGAGCTTATCACAGAATTTAAAATTAAGTTAAGAAATGTGGGCTATACCTGCAATAAGTGTTTCTTGGGGCTTATTACCTCACTGAGGTTTATTCCATCCTTGTGATTCACTTCCTCCCCATAGTCAACTTCCCCATTGTGGTTCAACTTCTCTTTGGAGTATTGAACTTCAGTCAGAATGTTCAGTTGATAGAGTTTTCAAGTTTTGAAGGCCATTAGCAGAACACATGTGCATCTGACAGCTAGAGGGAGGATTTTGGTGTTGTACCCAAAGAACTGTCACGATCACAATTTGGGCATCAAATCATCTTCGTTCCGAAGCAATCCTTCCGAAGTGTGTCGTCCGAAGTCCGAAACAACATTCTCACAC
>QMFG01002413.1:0-33655 GCA_003314545.1 Ramaria sp. MG151 | reverse complement strand
AAAGTGAAAAGAGATCGCAAAGACAGCCAGCTACTGGCTCAATACTCCTACTGCACCCATTGCACATGCAGATGGTCCAGAGCACACCCATATCTAGGTCTTCCCAGTCCCAGGATCAGCATGGCCCATTTGAAATGGACTCCTGTATTTTTGATGCTAAAGGTGCCCCCACACCTACAAAGCCTCCCCTCAGCAAACTACCATGCACTGACCAAGAAACACCAGCACATGCCATCTGCCTCCCTGGACACCTAGGGGCTCAATGGCCCAGGACCCATCAGTTTACTCACCATCCTCACTATCCACCACACCAATGTTCATGTTCTTTTAGGAGAAGGAGATGAAACAAGCAATATTGTATATAAGGAAGTGTTACTTCAAGGTAGTTAAAGAGATAGTAGAATTGATTAAAAAATAAAAAATAAAGATTTAGCAGTATAAAAGTCCAAGGGTAGAGTAGAGTGTATTAGTTACTCATAATTATTAGAGTCTGATAAAATTTATTACCTTTCTTATAATATAAGTGCACTAAGAGATAACTATTCCCATGACACCCTGTGACAACCACCACTCGCTTTGTCCTGCCTGTCATGCCCATGGACCACCACAAAAAAAAAAAAAATCCTAACTACTCATCAGAGTATTACTTACTCAATAAAAAAATTTCTACCTTTCTTAAAATATAAGCGTGCTAAGAGATAACTATTCCCACAATACCACATGACAACAACCACTGTTCGTTTTGTCCTGCCTGTCATGCCCGTGGACCATCACAAAAAACAATTCATCCTGGCTACTCATTAAAGTATTAGTTGCTCATAATAATTAGAGTTCAATAATAATAAAATTCTACCTTTCTTAAAATATAAGCGCTAAGATAACTATTCCCACGATACTGGGTAAATGGAGCATCGTTGTGACAGGACGTGACTGTGCGCAGCTAAAATTTGCACATGGTCACTTGATATTTTTTAGCTTTTACGGAATATACCAAAGCTAATAATTATTGGTAAACACTAGTGAGGATTCACCATCTTGCATTGAAGCCAAGCACAGTGAGGGTTTGTGTGCTCGGCTTCGCCACAGAAGCTGCCAGGTGGCCGAAGCGCCACCAGCGCAGCTATGTTACATTATCAATTCACGAAGCGAGCTTAGGTGACGAGCAACCCGAAATTGCCGCAGTCAAGGCACACAACACTATCGGGCAAGCTTACTATAAGGTTTTTACTCATTATTTAACAAAGTTCACTCTAGAATGAAAGCCAAAAACGTACCGCTCACCCACTTCTACTCGCTTCCTTAAAACACTACAAAGGACGACTGCGCCAGTGGAAGCAAGAGATCCAACAAATGCTATCGCATTCAATCATACAACCGTCTCAATTGGAAACCTTTGGAAAACCGGTATTTACCCGCAATGGAACAAAGCTTTTAGATAGCGAAGATCCAGAAGATGAGGTTGTACAGGGGCGAGACGCTCCATGACACCAGTTGGGATAATATACTTTTCTCCTTGTGTTCGAACATTATGCGTCACCCACGAAGAACAAAGCTAACCATTATATGTCTGCTCAGTACACCAAATATTGTGGGACAAGATAAAGAAATGAAATAAATCTTGAGGCTCAAGGGCCCAACCGCTGTATGTGGACTGCGGCTGCGTTATGCTGGACGGCCATGTCTGTCCCTTAAGAAGAAATGAAGAAGGGGAGGGTTTGCGTGGGGGTAAAGTTGAAAGTAGGAGGGGTAAAGTTTGTAAGAAAAAAAGCGATACATGTAATTTCTAACAATTTTGATCTATCGACTGTAGTTCAGGCCGGGCACGCTTTACACTTTTCAAATCTAATTCACGTCGGAATCGAAGCAGCTCAAGACAAAGGCGTGGCGACCGTTGGCGGTGCGATTGTCTCTTTAGATGTCCCTCGTCCTGGATTATGAGGTCAAGACGGTCAACTGGCATAACCCACATGACTACCAAGGAACTTACCATCATCGCACAACATTGGTGTTCTGATGCTTCGGTCAGATCCACCAGTTTTAACTGACCGGTGCTGGAACATAACACATTCCGTGGCTCAAGGTCACCATGTTGTACTCCCGCCTGGTGTAACTTCAGGACCATGGAAAATAGATTCAATCTGAAGCATGTCATTGATTCAGAAACTCATAGTATGAGGGAAGACATACCGCTCGTCCTGCGACAAGTCATTCCAAGAAGCCAAAGCATTTCCTTCCAGACTCAACACCAGAACATCAAAACAATCGTGTCGAAACCACCCAATGAAAGTGGGGAGTATGTCCAGCACGGGTGCTCGCTCCGCGATCCTAGCGTACAAAAAACTTTCCGACTGCAGTCTAGTCCGTGACTCCACACCCTCCGCAATCTTCACAGCAACAGCATGACCCTGCCATGAGCCCGAGTACACTGTGCCAGTGCTCCCTTGCCCAAGGAGCCCATTCATGGTAAGCCGAGGAATCGCTGAAGACAAGCTATCTTCTCTCTTCCAATATCTACAAGGGAGTCCAACTTCATTGTATTCTTTTTTCTCTGTCAATGAATGAGAAGTATCGATGAGGGGGGCCACTAAGGCTGGAGGGCCATCCCCACCCGAAAACTCAAGGAAAGCCTAAGAATTCTCAGCAAGTGTCGTTTTCACATTATCGACGAGAAACCAAGGCTTACGTCAGTGCATATACTACTTCCACTGTCAGAGTGTGGGGTCCAAGTAGGGTCTCTGTCTGTGCCTGTAGACGACGGAGTCGAGTCTGAGTGGTCAATTTCGACCTGTTGTTCCAGGGGGGAATTCGGTGCTCCACTGACAGAGGTTGCGTCTTCTACATCAAAAAGGAACGAGCCGTGGCTGCTCTCTGCGATGCCGCCAAGTGAACAACCCACTATACAGGTCATCCAACGTTCCCCAATACGTTCATCGGAAAGGTTCTGAAGCGGCTCCCGTGTGTCGTTCACCTGGATAATGTCCGACATGACTAGGTAAGGTTTCTGTGAAGGCTTGCGGACAAGGCGGAAGACTATAAGATGTGATGCAGCGGTCCAGCAGAGCCAATTCAATTTATAAAAGACCAAGTAGGTCGCGACCTGAGAATGGTAGCATGAGACGACGAAGGTTTCCATAGTTGTGTCGTGGCACACCTTGAGAATGATCATGTCCACCATGTTGCAACTTTTTTCCCTCTCCCAGGGAAGTCTGAACCTCCCCTTCCCACGCGCTATGATGCCTGGCCATTTTCTTACAATCCCTTCGCTTTTCACCTCAACAAGACTGACAGTTAGAGGAGGGCCATCGTGGATAGGCGTTACTAGCGCTCGAAAATCTGGTTGCTGACGCAGTGTTGTATCTGGAGAAGCGAATCGAAAGGAACTGCCAAGGCCTTTGACCCGCACAAATTCATTCAGGATCAAGCCTGCTCTCGTGAGCCAGGTTTTATCCAAGAAACGAGATACCTCCGACTCTGATGATAGGTCAGTACCCGCTGGCTAACCCATATCATAAATTGACTGTATAATGTTGAACGTGTTGGAAAACCCTTCATTCACATGGATCCGCTCCAGAGCGTGTTTGACGGCATGTTCCAAGGCATCAACGAGATGTGGATCATGTACACAGCGGTCGGGAAGATCATCTTGGGAGAGGTTAAGAGTGTGTGCTCCAGGCTTTGACACAGAGGACGCGTTCCCCCAACGTGAGGAAAGGCTGTGGAATTTCAGTGGCTGCGAGACTAACTTCCATAGTGTTTGCATGGTGGGAAACGACAACCACAAGGGACCACAAGCCATCAAGGTAGTGGTGAGCAATCTACACAAAATGAACAGCACGATTGTCATGTACCCCGTGTTCCCAATGCTCTGGCACCAGTAAACCTTCGTTGCAGCATGCGCATTCGCAACCTAATGCGGCCGCAACCTGATGCGATAGACGACCACACTCGCAGCCTAACGTGGCCGCAACCTGACGCGATAGATGACCACTTTCAAAACCTAAAGTGGCCACAACCTGACGCAATAGACGACCGCATTGAAACGGACAGCAGCATTGAACCGGCGAACGAGCGCTCTGACAACGTGGATCCCGACGAAATGAACGAGCGTTTTTACAACGCAAATCCTGACAAAACCAACGAGCATTCTGATAACGCAGATCCTAACACACCCTTCCTGTCACCAGCTGTGGCCGTGGACCACGTTCTTCAAGTCAGCAATCCAGAACCATGAACCCTTGCTGAAGCCTTGAAAAGACCCGATGGCCAACACTACCTTGAGGCGGCCATGGAAGAAATCAAGGCACTCGTTGACAATGGGACATGAGAACTTGTCAGACTACCTGCTGGCCACAAGGCTGTCAGTTCACGATGGGTTTTCAGAATCAAACAAAACACTGATGGATCTATTGAATGATACAAAGCAATTCTGGTTGCAAAGGGATATAGTCAATGCCCTGGTCTTGACTACACTGAAACTTTCACACCAACCACAAGATTTGCTGCACTTTGCGTCATCCTAGCTATAGCAGCCATAGAGGACTTTGAATTGGAATTACTGGATATATCCAGTGCCTTTCTGAATGGTGACCTGGACTCTGAGGTTTACCTTCAACAACTGGAAGGTTTCCATCAGGGTGATCCTAACTGTGTCTGGAGGCTACTGAAGTCACTTTACAGGCTAAAACAGTCACCACAAGCCTGGAACAAGAAACTAGACGCCACCCTACATGAACTACGCTTCAATCACATCCAGTCTGACGCCAGCATCTATGTCTGGGTACTGTCACAATCACAAATTGGGCATCCCATTCACATCATCCTTATTCCAAAGCAATTCTTCTGAAGCATTTTGTCCAAACTCCGAAGCAATGTCGCCACACTTCCATCACTTTCATCCAACAACTCTTTTATCCATCACTTTGGCTCAATCACTCTATTCATATCTAGTGAAACAATCATTGCTCAGGTCCAATCATATTCTTTTTTTAGAAAGAACCACCCTGACTATCCCCATCACTATCCCCATCTTTCACCATAAACTTATTGATTGAGTCATTCATATTCCATCAAAGCTTGCGATGACATGCCATATCATCAGGCTCAATGATATATTCTAGACTCTCATAATTACCCTCTGAAAGATTTATGCATGGCTATCCCTAACCAAAGAGCCATGCAATTTGGAAACATGTTTCAGAGGTTGTTTTTAGTCCATTCATCCTTTTCTTCATTCACAATTTTCCTTCCACCCTTGTTCTTTGTTTTCTATGGCCTTTAATTAGTATACATGTACCTTAGCTACTTTCTGATCCTCATGGACTCTCTCCTATTCGCTCTCTGTTCTGAACCCTTCGGTATATAGCTAGCACATTCACATGTATATTCCCTAGTTCAATTATTGTACATCTATTTGATTGTTCTACTCCAACTTGCCAAATTGTTGTGAACTACCTTGAACAGCAACTTCACATTTGAGTGAGTACTCCAACTTCACTTATATTAGTTTAAACACACTTCTAAAGAATGTGAGACCATTAGCTGTGATTGACATGGACTGCAAAGTTCATTCGATCAATGAGATAGAATCCTTTCAGAATATCTATCTCTTTGGAACTATGTGTCACGATCATGATTTATGGTCTGTTTTGCCTTCCGAACCATCCGAACCATCCGAACATCATGTTTCCGAATCAACTCTTCGGAATCTGAATCATCGGTAGACTTGTCACACCTAAACCATCCAACACTTTATCCCCCATAACACCTTGAATCATCCTAGCAACATCACAAGGACCCAACCAAGAAATCAGATTCTATTATTAGCCTTTCCTCAGAAAAGAAGCACCTACACTATCCCCATCACTATCCCCATCTATTTCTAGGAACTCAATAGGAGGGTCGATTCTGTGCTTCTAAAAGCTTATGGAAACAACACATACGATTCAACATGTGGACGCATTCATTCCCGTCACTCAGGACCGTCGTTTAAAGAGGTGAAACAAGGGTTCATTTACCCGAAACGACATATGGTTCGGAAACAAGTTTCAGGGTTTATTTCTAGTTCATTAAACTCTTTTCCTATTCACAATTTTCCTACCACACTTGTTCTCTGTTTATCATGGTCATTAACTAGCATACATGTACTTTAGCTACTTTTCCAATCCTTAACGGACCACTCCCCATTCGCCCTTGTCTCCGAACGTCCCAGTATATAGGTAGCACATTCGCATGTATGTTCTTTAGTTCAATTATTGCACGTCTACTTGATTGATCTGCTCAACTTAACAATTCATTGTGAACAATCAAAAAGAGTAACTTGATTTCGAAGTAAGTCCTATAAAACTTATCACTTTAGATTTGATTATACTTCGAAAGAATGTAATCATACTGGGTGAGATCGGCGTGAACCATACGGTTCATCCGATCCACGAGATAGAATCCTTTCGGAATATCTATCTCTTCGGAATCATGCACTTCTTCGCAAGTGTTCCGAAAGCCCTTCGCTTTTTCTGTAGGATTACCTTTCATTTTCGAACACCATTCTCTTCATGTGGAAACCTTTTCCAATGTTATTGCTAACAATACATTTGTTCATAACATTTATCTTTGATAATTGGATTCTGACACTATGCACTTATTTGCAAACATTCCAAAAGCCATTTGCTTTTACTGTAGGACTTTTATTCACTCTCGGATATCATTCGATTACTATTGGAAACATTTCTGAACAGTATTACTAACACTACATTCATCTATAACTTTTACCTTTGATAATTGAATTCTGACAGGTATGCGATGATGTCAAAATCATAGTGCCAGTCTTTGTTGACAATCTCACCATGGCTTCAAAATCTCTCTCAGAAATCTGCCAAATTAAAACAGAACTGGCTAAACACTTCAAGCTGCACGACCTGGGCCCTACATCAAGTCTACTTGGCATTGCCATCAGCCGAAATCACTCCAAATGTCAGTTATGCCTCTCGCAGTACCAATACATTCAAGACATGCTCAACCACTACAACTTGGCTGACAGTGCTCCTGTCACCACATCTATGGACCCTGGAGTCAAACTCTTATCAGCCATGTCCCCCACTACTCCGGAAGAAACTGCTGCCATGAAAAATATTCCATATATGTCAGTTGTCAGTTCAATTATGTATCTCTCCATTGCAACATGTCTGTCAGAATCCAAATATCAGTGATAAAAGATATAGATGAATGTTGGGTTAGTGAATCTGTTCGGAAATATTCCTAATGATGATAGGATGGTTCTGGAAAGTGAATAGAAATCCTACAGTAAAAGCGAATGGCTTTCAGAACGTTTGCGAATGAAGTGCATAGTTCCGAAGAGATAGAGGTTCCGAAAGGATTCTATCTCCTAGATCAAATGAACTTGGCAGTCCATGTCGATCACAGCCAATGATCTTACATTCCTTGAAGTGGATTTAACTAATCAAAATGGAATCGGAGTGCTTACTCAAAAAATATAAAGCTGTTGTTTGAGGTGAGTTGAGGACGAGTTGGCAAATGTGGATGAAAGAATCAAGTTGACATACAATAACTGAACTAGGGAACATACATGCGGATTGTTTGGCTATATACCGAAGGATTCGGAAGAGAAAGGGAATGGGAATGGGTCCGTGAGGATTGGAAAATAGCCAAGGTACATGTATACTAATTAAAGGCTATAGAAAACAAAGAACAATGATGGAAGGAAAATTGTGAATGAAGAAAAAAGGATAATAGACTATTACCAGCTCCTGAAACATGTTTCTGAATTGTATGGCTTTTTGGGTAGAGATAGCCATGCCTAAATCTTTCGGAGAGTTATTATGAGAGTCTAGAACGTTCATATCATCAAGTCTGATGATATGGCATGTCATCGCAAGCTTTGAGTGAATATGAATAACTCGCTCCATAATTTTATAGTGAAAGATGGGAATAGTGATGGGGATAGTCAGGGTGGTTCTTTCCTAAAAAAAGAATATGATTGGACCTGACCAATGATTGTTTCACAGGTATTGTTTCACTAGATGGAGTGTTTGAGTCGAAATGATAGATAAAAAGAGTTGTTGGATAAAATTGATGAGGATGTGGGTATGTTGCTTCGGACTTCGGAAGAAATGCTTCAGAAGGATTGCTTCGGAACGAGGATGGTATGAGTGGAATGTCCAAATTGTGATCGTGACAATGTCCAGATATCGCATATGCGGTGGGAGTCTTATGCTGCTTTAACCAAAACCCCGGCATGGCCCACTAGAAAGCCGTCAAACATCTTTTTCACTATCTTAAGGGTACCATGATCACCAGCTTGTCTTTGCACCATCACCCTCTGATAAACTCTTTCAGTCTTTCTCTGATGCTGATCATGCTGGAAATGCAGACAATGGCAAATCCACCAGTGGCTATCTTATAAAAATAGGCACTGGAGCAGTCAGCTGGTCCAGTAAGCTTCAAACTATTGTTGCACTCTCTACCACTGAAGCTGAATATGTTGTGGCCGTTCACGCTGGAAAGGAGGTGATTTGGTTCTGCCAATTTATTACTGAATTAGGGTACCCCTTTGTCACACCCTCCATTCTCCATTTAGATAACCAGTCTGCCATCTCTGTTTCAAAAAATCCAGAACATCACGGTCGTATGAAACATCTTGATCTTCAGTTCTTCTGGCTTAGAGACAAGGTCGCAGCTGGCTCAATCTCCTCACTCTTTATTCCAACCTCTGAGATGGCCACAGATCTCCTTACCAAGCCTTTGGAATGCAGTAAAGTTAAAGTCTGTCGAAAAATGATGGGACTCGAAAAGGTGTTATTGTTATTATTATCTATTCTACCATGCGGTCCTAGGTTATATAATTTGCTGATGGATCAGTGATGCTGTCTAGAATAAAAACAGAAAAACAATATAAAAACGTTACTAACCTCAATTCAAAGCTTCAGGCTTTGAAATATACTTTGTTTATATTTTTATGCGAGCACAAACAACAATCTATTTACCATTTCGAATCACCCCTATCGTCACTGATCCCTGAATGAAGCTGATCGCTTCCATTTCATTTAGACAAGCACCCAGAGCTTTGAAATGAAGTTTCAGAAATTTTCTGTTGCTTTTTCTTTGTTCTTTCTGTCTAATAAAACTGTTGCATGCATGATCTGTAGCTATCATAGCACACAGATCGGTTTCAAGTGCTTTAGATAGGTTTTAGTTAATATTTGTGCATTCCATCCCTCATGTAAATTGCAACCCCAGAACCGCTCCACCACCTTATTATTTTTCTTGGAATCACAAAG
Organism: Ramaria sp. MG151; assembly: GCA_003314545.1. Lineage (NCBI taxonomy): Eukaryota > Fungi > Basidiomycota > Agaricomycetes > Gomphales > Gomphaceae > Ramaria > Ramaria sp. MG151. The sequence goes on along the minus strand of QMFG01002413.1, from coordinate 24,365 downwards.
GACTCTCACTAGCTAGCTTTTCCTTTAAATACACTTGTAGTTCTCCATATAATCTAAAGCAGTAAAACTCCACAAAGTCTCCCATATTTCGCATCTCTTGCTTGATCTCTCTACAACTGTTTCTTTGTTAGCAAATCATCACCGGCTGTTTGCTTTCGATTCAAGTGATCCATTTGACTCAACAGTTATCTCAATTTTGTTAAGTTTGTGCTATATATCTATCTACTAAGCTCACGTCAGTGTATGCGAACTTTTAGCACTGACAATTTGCTCTCACATCAGCGCATCCTCTGCATCACAATAGAATTCCACTTAGATTATCAAGCAAGCGCCTGAAGCTCACTTTGCGCAACTTTCAAATAAAATTCAAATAAACCTTAAACAAACACAAAATAAAAACAATAAACATTTCAATTTATTTTCTCATTAGTTATGATAGTTGCAGTGGCAATTCATCAGGTGGAGTGTTGGCCTGTGATTTTATCCCACTGCCACTATTTCTTTTTTTTCCTTTTCTTTCTCTGTGTCTCTCTCCATAGGCGCCTAAATAAGCACCTTATGTAAGCAGAAAAGCGGTGGATGGGACTTGTTTTTATCCAATTTATTGACAAAACCCAAGGATTACTTGCTGTGTGACATTGTTAAGTGTCTATAGATTTTCCACTGCCAACAACAGTGTGAGTGGAATGACCATGAGAGGCCAAGGAGAGGATGTTTTCTTTTTGAGCAGAGGAAGTGGGGTGTGTTGGAGTGTAGTGAAGTTCTGGACATGTTGAAGGGGATTAAATACCTTAATTTGAGTTCTCATGAAAGATAAGGTTACCATAGTAACCATCTATCAAGGGTCGCATGTTATATAATAGATGGAGCATCAGATTCTGATTGTTCTGATACCATCTCACAGAACTGAGTCAATGGGCCCTTGATTTGAATTGCCCATATCTTCATCACCCTGGATCAGAATTATATTTTTTTTAATGGTTGGATAGCCCTGATCAGATTTGTTCTTTGATGCACCAACATTTTTTTCATATATGTTTTACATTCAAAGCTATTTAATGAATAGTCCAAAAGCACCAAACATTGACTCAGTTTTGTGAGTCACTGTACAATAATTGAACTAGGGAACATACATCAAGAGTCCTGTATATATACTGAATAGTTTGGAAGGGAAAGAAATGGGAAAAAGCTGTGAGGGTCAGAAAGTAGGTAAGGTACATCTATGCTTAATACAAGCAATAGGGATGAAAGAACAAGTGATGGAGGAAAATTGTGAATGAAATAAAAAATCAGCAAACCAGAAATACATTATGAAACATGTTTCTGAATCAAATGGAGTGTCAGTCAGTCACAATATTTGTTTGATCCTTTGGAAGGTAGTCCTGCATGTCAAGGGTAAATAAACCATAGAGTCTGATGGTATTGCTTGTCACTGTAAGCTTTAGTGGAGTAGAATCAGTTTGGCCATTGAGTTCCTTGGAAAAGATAGGAATATTGATGGGGATAATCAGGGGGCTTCTCCCCAGAAATGATTTATGATTGAACCTAATTATTGATATCATCACTGAACATCGATGGAGTGAATTTCCAGGCTTGTTGAAGGTGGGATATGAGCTGGGGATGTTAAACAGGAGGTATGATTGAATTGATTCCAAATGAAACTGCCAAAGAGAAGGTTCCAAATGGGATGAAGGTTGACTATAAATCCAGATATTGGGTCATGACAATATCCACATGGGCGCTTAAGTGCCAGATATGAGGAGCATATATGCAAAGCACAGCAATCTTAATTCTATGGACTATATAATTTGGTTTCTATTTGGAGGTCTATTGGATGTCATGAGATCTATTGTTATTTACATATGTCCTAGTTATCAGTCAGGGATGAACTTGACTGTACAGTAGCTAGGATTGCCACAGATGAACCTCTCAGTGTTTGTATCACTGAGGTGTGAGTCATTTCTTTTGTAAAAGTCAGGGATTGGTTGATTAACTACCTAGCCAGATAACACTTTAATATATATTCTATCGTCACTTCACTCTAATAAACCACTCTCAACACAAAAGAAAAAAAGAAAAAGAAAAAGTTAAAAATATTCCAATCAATTATAAAACAAGAAACATGAGACGTTTGGTTCCGTGTTGAACCCGCCCCGCGCGTAAAGTTGTAATTAGTATATACAAATCTTACTTAATTCCAACTCCGACAACCTGCCCTAAATCATCACCGCACGTGTACAAATTTTCTCGCTAACTGTTGAGAACATCACCTCACCTTGACTCACTTTCAATCCCAGCGCGATGTCTGCCGACCTTTCAAAACTTGAGGCTCACCTTGCCACGCGGTCCTACGTTGAAGGGTGAGTGAACACCAACTTTCTTTACAGTAATTTTCTTTCGTGATGAGTGCAACGCTATGGTCCGTGTTTCCAAGCAAGAGCGATTAGACACCGCTCGTCAAAGTGTGCCGATAGCCAATTACCTAGCTTACTGACACAAGCCTTTGCATCTTTTTCCTTTTGATTATCAATCCTGAGGCTTCATGTCGATTCGTTTCTCAGGTACACGCCATCACAGGCGGATGTGCATGTCTTCACATCTCTTGCCTCTGCTCCCGATGCTTCGTCTTACCCCAACACCGCACGTTGGTACAAACACATTAAATCGTACGAGCCCGAGCACAAAGAATTTGCTGGGTCGTCGACGGCTGGTGAAGCCTTCATTGCAAGCGGCGTTGCCGCCACTGAAGAGGCCGCCGAAGAAGAGGAGATTGATCTCTTTGGAGATGATGACGAAGAAGAGGATGCTGAAGCCGAGAGGGTTAAGGCTGAACGTGTAGCGGCTTACAACGAGAAAAAGGCTAACAAACCCAAGACCATTGCCAAGGTCTGTCCGTTTCTTTTCCTTTTCTGCTTCAGAGTATTAATGAGTTGTCTATTCCCGTAGTCGGTAGTGACATTGGACGTAAAGCCTTGGGACGATGAGACCGACATGAAAGCCTTAGAAGAATCTGTACGTTCCATCCAGCTAGATGGCCTAGTCTGGGGAGCTTCAAAGCTAGTGCCGATCGGGTACGGTATCAAGAAGCTTCAAATCACTCTTGTCGTTGGTAGGTCTTTCTATGCATCATGTAACAAGCTGTATTGACTGCTTCTACAGAGGATGAGAAGGTATCTCTTGATGACTTGCAGGAAAAATGCGCGGAGTTTGAGGATTACGTGCAGAGCACGGATGTTGCGGCTATGCAGAGTATGCGTTTCTCAATATACATATACGGGCCTCACTCACACTTCACAGAGCTCTAGAACCACGTCGATCATTCTGGTTTGGATATTATACCAACCTTAGAGTAATGCATTGTTGTGTAACTTTTCGACAAGAAATGGCACGCGATTTCTCTGTATTGGCGCAATAACATGTTGCTTGTGTAGTGACTGTTGACAGCGAATCTCTTGCTATCAAGTAGCTAGCGAAGCCATGCTTCCAATTCGCGTCACCATAGACTCCTAGTCAGTTTTACCCCAATGAGCTTTAGTAAGCTACTAACACATGAATTGTGACGGTGTCCTAGAGCCAATTGAGCTTGCAATGTGTGCATGAAAATCGCAGTCACGTCTGAGGATTTCTCGGAGACTAGCTTCACTCCATCGTACATTCTACTCTATTGTGGGCGTGAATCACCAGAGAATGGTGATAATCAAGATAAACCCCGTCACAGTGATCCAGTAATTATCCACCTTTGCACACTACAAAGTTCAAGGTCTAAGGTTGTGAAGGTCTGTTCGTCACAGAAGCCGTGGCACAGTGCGTGGCTATTATCGTCAAAAAACACGTTTAAAATACCCAAGTTGGATGGTTACGTAAGCAAAGCAGCCTTTACAATGGTCCTTGTGTTCGAGAAGCAACCGATGTCCCTAGATCTATTAAAACCTGGCACATAGAAGTAATAGAAGTATTTAATTTGGAAGTAGGAGGGGAGGGAATTGTGGTAAGCAGACAAGGTCTTCACCTCTCTCATCACCTTGACCACAACAAATATTCCTCTTTTAAAACCACTCTTCGCTTTCTCCTAAGTTTCTTACCCTCTAGCCTATGTCTCGTGATTTCACGTACATATCTACCACAGACCAAGCCCTCTCCGCCATTCGACGATTAGGAGAGCATTTGACATTGAATCGAGTCTGTGACTCGTCATTTTTAAATGAATTTAAATTCTGATTTATTTCAAGTGTCAGTTCAAGCGACTTGAGGCAGCTTGTGAAAGCGTATCTCAACTGCCAGCCAGAAAGGAGGATGCTCAAAGGTAAAGGTAAGACCTCCGGGTGATGAAAAAATCTAACCTTGCCCCACGATTACCAGAGTGTTGATCGACGTCTATCTTCGCTGTCAAAAATGGCGTATATCTGGTCTTCTGCGGAGCTTGGTGGTGCTTCCAGATGAGATGGGCAGATTCGAGAAGCAGTTAAATCAGTTAGGAGTGCCGCAGGTTGGTGACTGCTCCCATATTTTATAGAACCCAATAATCCGAACCATAACTTTGAGAGTAGCCACCTGTATCTAGTCCTGATGATAAGGAGATCGCGGCTGTCGCCGATGCCGTCCAGAAGATTCTGAAAACTGAACAAGATCGCAAACAGGCAATGAATCTGAAAGGTCATTCCGCAGAATTATTTGCGTCACACGTGCAGACTGTTCGTGTCTTCTCCCCTGTCTTTCACACCTGTTAATGCAAAGCCATAGATATTGGATCAATCTTCCTTGATGAGCCCAAATCTTCGTGAAGAGTGCATCAAAGCATTGCATCAATTGGCCGTCGAAGCGGGAGCATTGCCTTCAAGTCTAAAGATTGACGAAGTTACTTTCACTAGTACTCACCCTTTTTCTCAGGGCAGATATTCCGACGTGTATCAAGGTAGATGGAAAGACAAGGTGGTCGCAGTAAAGAGACCACGTTGTGTGGACCCCGGAGATAAATCGGAACTCCTTAAAGTTGAGATGATCTCCCCGGACTCTAGGAACCAAGCTGACCATAGTCATGCTTTAGCAAACACGACGTGAGATGGTGTTGTGGCGTCAGCTTTCTAGCGAACATGTCGTTCGCCTCTTGGGAATATTCAACGAAGATATCCCCTCTGGCTTGAGTAGTATGGTATCAGAATGGATGCCAAATGGAACCCTTAAAAATTTCCTCGAGAGATCGGAAAATTGGGACACGAACAGGTTACATCTAGTATGGATACGACCTCTCCTCGTTCCGCTTGAGTATTCTAACAGCATACATTTAGATACGCCAGATTTCTTCAGCGTTAGATTATCTTCATACCCATTCACCTCCCATTGCCCATGGTGACATTAAAGCGGTTAGTTTGTCAGCTAGCCTTGACACGCCTTATTAACTGTCTCCCAGGGAAACATATTTATTGACGTCAACCTTCGACCAGTATTGGGAGATTTCGGCCTGTCCTGCATTCGATACACCATCGATAGAACCATGTCCTCTACCCTCGAAGGTGGATCTGCAAGGTGGATGGCACCCGAGCTTCTTCTTCCTAAAAACGGCTGCTACCCAAAGCCTTCCCTGAAAACGGATATCTGGGCTTTTGGAATGACAATGTGGGAGGTCTTTACAGACGAGCTGCCCTATTCTAAAGATCCCGACACAGTCGTGATCGCATCGATCGCGAGGGATCATAAGTTACCCGAGCGTCCAGGCCGACATATCACTGAGCGTGGTTTATCGGATGCTGTATGGACGCTCATGAATGAATGCTGGAACATTCAATATCCGGAGAAACGACCAGAGGCAAAGCGACTGACGCGATCTCTTCTGGAATTGTCTGATAAGACACTAATAACCGCGTGGGAGGAGCGCACAGTGAGACTATCTTTTTCTTTCAAGACCTTGTAGAAGTAACGTTATGTCAAGGAAACCCTGCTTATCCCGAATGCACTTGTTCAGAAAATCATTGTTACTGACGCTGCAAATTGGAAGACCCTGGATGTTAGGATAGTGAAGGAAAACGGGACTGTCAAGCAGGATAACAATAATATACCAATGGCCGTCATTCAGGTAAGAACACTGGACATGACGAGGGTATCTTTGATCGAAATACCTGTAGGTGACAGGATATGCGACACCTGTCGCTGAAGCTTCTCTTAGAATCAAAGACTCTATCAAGAAATTCGTGAGTTTCTCTGGTTATATATAATGCAAAGTAATTGGAGTTTGTAGGCGGACATCCCTGTAACGGATCAAATGAAAATTCCCAAAGAGTTTCACAGTCGAATCATTGGACAGCACCACTGCCATCGCCGAAATCTGGAGGTTAAACACGATGTCAGGATCATCTTCCCTTCGAAAAAGTCACGGAGTTCCACTGTGAAAATTACAGGCTCTGCGGATGCGATTGAAAAGACGAAAGATGATCTTCGCAAGGTACACATACTATTCCTGGTCACTCTTGTATTTGCTGATATGTGATACGTTTTAAGCTGCTATGGTTTGAACGGAACTCGAGGGATGTGCTCAAAACCTCCTCTCGTGTTGCAGAAAGAGTATTAGAACAACGAGAGAACATCCTTCGGCCGCCTTTAAGGGATCTGAAGGTAGAAATTCATGGCGAGGATGCGACTATCACTCTTCGAGGAAACCGGGAAGGGATCATTATCGCACAAAAGAATATACGAGCCATCGAAGAGAAGATCAAAAAAGAAGTTACAGAGGACATTTCCTTAGATGACTTTCTTCTTAAAATGATCCAGTCCGACCCCCAAGCATGGATCGATATCGTCAAACGGTGCGGATTCAAATTCAAGCTGCCCTCCCCAGAGACCAAGTATCCTTTTGTAGAATCCGTGTAAGTCTTTATTCATGAACTGAAATTTGTATACAAATTGATGGAACGTAGATTGTCTAATGGCGTGAGAGTTCGAGGGTCCAAGGAGCTCATAGACGCCTTGCGCGCGGAAGTGTACGCACTAGCAGATATCGGCCATGCCTACGTATCAGCCAAGAAAATCTCCGCCAGGCGACATCAGTCACTACTAGACACGCAGGGGGGGCTTATGCCAGATCTAAGGAAGCATGCCAATGCGACGGTGTACTTTCCTACGTCAGGTGGATATCAGGATATTGGCAGACCGGATGACATGGACCATTATTCCGGAGATTTTGATTTTCGTGATATTGTTAAAGTAGTTGGGACATTTGAGGAATGTACCAAGGCCAGGCGGTACCTAGAGGTTCGTTTATCTTAGTACCCAACATAGTCAGGTTCAAATCTTGACGTTTTGTAGGCTCGGGTGGAGGCACAACGAGAAGAGGAATCTAAGAGAGGAAAAGATCAACTATATTGGTTTCCGGGAATCCTGTATAATGCCGTCAAGAGCAAGTTGGACCCAATGCTTAAAACCTTTGGGGTTACGGAGGAGTCGACTGTGCCTGCATCTACCGCCTCTATGCTTTGTTTCATTTCCCAGGACAAGACTCTCGTGACTGCGTCTGGGCCTCGATGGTCAATCCACAAACGAGACGATAAAGCCTTGGGTAGACTACTACCCATGTGTGAGATGAGATTGATATGTGACATAGATGAAGCTTCGACCAAGGCGGGTGAGATTTTGAAAAAAGAAGTGCGTTCCCTCTGGCGAAGGATAGGAGCCCTGGAGTTGCAGACACTTGCTCAAGCCCAGCTTTTAAAGAAGAATTTAAGGATACTTGAAAGCCAGGGCAACGATCTGTCCTGTGAACTTGTCGAAATGCCTAGGCCGCTTCGTTTAGTGATTGGTGGTGCGCTTAATCTGCTATTTCCGTACAATTCAGGCTAAGCTAGTAGTGCTAACCTGTGACAGGTCCTTCAACGGATGTAGTGGAATCTGTCATAAATAGTGCCATTGCGCTTCTGGAGGCAGCAGGAGACTGATCTCAAGAATACTGATGCAGGGAATATTTGTTCTAATATTACCTCTCTCAGCCATTAATTTGGTCCCCTCTTAAGATGACACCCAGGCGTACAGTAGGAATATTCCCATGTAAGTCCTGTTTCGGGACCAATAGTCAACCGTTGGCTTTCAACAAATAAAATAATAGTAAATAAAACACTAGCTGGAGTGCCCTCTCATTGTTTGACAGTGAGCCTCTCATTATTGTTGGCTTGCCAAGTAGCCCTTCCCCCACTTGCTTCAATGATAGTTACCGAAGACTGCCGACTCTACTGAGAAACATGAACACCGAGTCCCAACTCAAAGTGAATCTTATGCAGCTCCCCACAACTGATATGCCTATAAGCTCTCCCACACTAAAGCTCTCAGAAGACCCGTTATTGTGGTAATTGCTGTACCAGAACAATGAATGACGCATGAAATTGGGGACCGCCCCACCATGTTTCCCATATTGCATTTTGATCGTGTATTAAAAATAAAAGAATTATTGAAGTAATCCTATATCTGGGGGTGCTGGGGTGGCACTAACTCGCAGTGATCTCAGAAAATTCACAATATCATATTTCCCTACATGTCTTGGTCAGCAACTAGAGGACTAAAGGTAGAAGTCACTAGGAACGGGCACCCCCTTACATAAGCGTGAAGCTCATTTTCTTCAAAATCGCTACTAGATATTAGGAGAGGAATAAAACACAAATTTAGCTCCTAGAATATGTTTAGTATATTACTTGCTAAGACTTGTTGCAGAGACTTTAGAAAAAAAACACAAAACTGAGTGACTAGTAGCAATTTTAAGGTCAAAATATCCAAAAAAAAAAAGAAATTTTTTTTTGTAATTCCCGCGCAAATCATAGCACTTTTCATTTTTCATGAAGAAAATTTTGCAGGTCACGTGGTTGATAGCCGAGTCACGTGACTCGGCTCCTCGGCTATCGATCACGTAAACGGTCTTTGGTACGGACAGGATGGGTAGACTGTAGGGTGGGGGGTGGTAGCAGTAGAGACATGGAAGCTCAGTCCTAGTTTTATTGCATTATATTTTTGTTTTAGCATATTGAAAAAAAAAAAAAAAAAAAAATTTTTTTCAAAACTAATTTCCGGGCAAATTCTAGCACTTTTCATTTTTTTTGTGAGAAGATTTTGCACTCACGTGACGTAGGCGCCCATGTTACGTAAGGGGTGCCCGTTCCTAGTGACTTCTACCTTAACAATAACCAATTTTAGAAGTAATTGACTTTGTACACTGTTTGTGACCATTGCCATGGACATTGCGGAAAGGGGATGTAATGCAGCAGAGAAAATTAGAAAGAAATGGATAGTGCATATCATGCGCTATTCGCGCCTTTTGGATTTCCTGTGTCTGCATGGAAAGCCATTCCCGATATGAATGTCACGGCGGCGTTGCGATGTGCTGAAGCTAGAAGCAAAGATTTATGCTATATTAGACATGGAAAGGAAGCTAGATACGCGGCAGCTTCATGTCTCAGTAAAGGAGGTTGCTGTGACCGTGTACTGTATGTAAACTATGGAAATCCTTTGAAGTAGTAATGTTGATATGGCACGGACTCAGTTCGGAGAGGACAAGCCTGCTACGCTATGATGCCGAACACCTGAAAACTTCTCACTGTATATCTGTGGAACTGAACTTTGACAGGAATGGCAATTGACATATTTCATTCCAACTGATCAAGATATTTCACCATATTTCAATAGTTTGTAGTATTTGCTGAATTATTCAGCAAGCTTTGAACTGGTAGTCTGTAGAGATATAATCACTGCCTATTTTTATTTTTCTGAACTACAAGCATATTGAAGTTAGAAGGTAGCCCTACATGGTATCTAAAGGACTGGCTAGGAATTGGGGTGGTGGAACAATGCAACCACTGAATATTAGTGGGATGGATGAGATGGGTGAAACAGGGTTCTAGCTACTTCTTATCCTTACATGTGCTTTAGTCTCATTTTTCACAGGCCAGAACTACACTCATGGTTGGTCAAATAAGATGGGATGATAGAGAGAAAGTTTCAGAATCCAAATATCAGTGATAAAAGATGTGGATGAATGTTATGTTAGTGAATCTGTTCAGAAATGTTTCTAATGATAATAGAATGGTTTTTGAAAGTGAATAGAAATCCTACAGTAAAAGCGAATGGCTTTCGGAATGTTTGCGAACAAAATGCATAGTTCCGAAGAGATAGAGGTTCCGAAAGGATTCTATCTCGTAGATTGAATGAACTTTGCAGTCCATGTCGATCACAGCCAATGATCTCACATTCTTTGAAGTGGGTTAAATGTCAGAATTCAATTATTAAAGAGAAGTGTTATAGATGAATACATTGTTAGCAATAACGTTCGAAAATGTTTCCATATAAAGAGAATGGTATCCGAAAGTGAATGGTAATCCTACAGTAAAAGTGAAGGGCTTTCGGAATGTTTGCGAAAAGGTGCGTAGTTCCGAAGAGATAGATATTCCGAAAGGATTCTATCTCGTGGATCAGATGAACCGTTTAGTTCATGCCGATCACACCCATTAATATTACATTCTTTCGAAGTGTAATCAAATCCAAATTGATAAGTTTTATAGGACTTACTTCAAAATGAAGTTGTTCTTTAAGATTGTTCACGACGAATTGTTAAGCCAAGTAGATCAATCAAGTAGATGTGCAATAATTGAACTAGAGAGCATACATGCGAATGTGCTACTTATATACTGGAACGTTCAGAGGCAAGAGCGAATGGGGGGTAGTCTGTTGAGGATCGGAAAAATAGCTAAGGTACATGTATGCTAGTTATGACCATGGAAAATAGAGAACAAGGGTGGGGTGAAAATTGTGAATGAGAAAAAGATTTAACGAACTAGGAATAGGTCCTGAAACCTGTTTCCGAATTGTATGTTGTTTCGGATAGATGAACTCTTGTTTCACTTCCTTAAACAACGACCCTGAGTGTCAGGGATGAACGCATCAACATATTGAATTGTATGTCTTGTCACCATAAGCTTTTAGAAGCATAGAATCAACCCTGCTATTGAGTTCCTAGAAATAGATGGGGATAGTGATGGGGATAGTGTAGATGCTTCTTTTCTGAGGAAAGGCTAATAATAGAACCTGATCGCTTGGTTGGGTCCTTGTGATGTTGCTAGGACGATTCAAGGTGTTAAGGGTGACGAAGTGTTGAACGGTTCATGTGTGACGAGTTTGACGACAATTCGGGTTCCGAAGAATCGATTTGGAAACATGATGTTCGGGTGGTTCGGAAGGTGGAGTATAACATAAATCATGATCGTGACATTAAACTAATAAAAGTAGAATTGGAGTGCTTACTCAAATATGAGGTTGTTGTTCAAGTTGAATTTAGGACGGGTTGGCAAGTATGGGTAGGAAAAATCAAGTTGACATACAATAATTGAACTAGGGAACATACATGAGAATGTGTTTAGTTATATACCGGAGGGTTCGGAAGAGAAAGCGAATGGGAATGAGTCCGTGAGGATTGGAAAGTAGCCAAGGTACATGTATACTAATTAAAGGCCATAGAAAACAAAGAACAATGATGGAAGGAAAATTGTGAATGAAGAAAAAAGATAATAGACTATTACCAGCTCCTGAAACATGTTTCCGAATCGCGTGGCTCTTCAGGTAGGGATAGCCATACCTAAATCTTTCAGAGAGTCATTATGAGAGTCTAGAATGTTCATATCATTAAGTCTGATGATATGGCATGTCATCGCAAGCTTTGAGTGAATATGAATAACTCAATCCATAATTTTATGGTGAAAGATGGGGATAGTGATGGGGATAGTCAGGGTGCTTCTTTTCTAAAAAAAGAATATGATTGGACCTGACCAATGATTGTTTCACAAGGATTGTTTCACTAGATGGAGTGTTTGAGTCGAAGTGATAGATAAAAGAGTTGTTGGATGAAATTGATGGGAATGTGGGAATGTTGCTTTGGACTTCGGACGAAATGCTTCGGAAGGATTGCTTCGGAACGAGGATGATATGAATGTAATGTCCAAATTGTGATTGTGACAGAAAGGTGAGACTGATAGAAGAAAAGCAGCTATAAGGCTGTAAGGCCAGCTGAATGTCATGATTCATATTATGGTGTTTTAACCAAGATAACCTCACTTGGAAGTTTGCCATTTGGAAATCATCTTCAGCACAACATTTTTCTATCACCTTTGACTCACAGTTACAACATTACCAATCTTCACAAAAAAATTCCCTCAACTATTTGAACAATTCTCCCATATGCATTCAACACCTCACTTCAACTATATGAACAAGGGCACCATCATCATCCCCATCACTACCCTCATCTTTTCCAAGAAACTTAATGGCTGAGCTAACATTACCCTATGGAAAGCTTTCTATAACATGCAATATCATTAGACTCAATGGCATATTCATCATAGACATACAGGATCACCCTTTCAAAGGAACAAAGGAGTATCTGTTGAGGTAAATAACTGGTCAATCAATTCTCCATCAATAGTATGTTGTACAGTGACTCACAAAACTGAGTCAATGTTTGGTGCCTTTGGACTATTCATTGAATAGCTTTGAATGTAAAACATATATGAAAAAAAGTGTTGGTGCATCAAAGAAAGAATCTGATCAGGGCTATGCAGCCATTAAAAAATTATGTAATTCCAATCAGGGGTGATGAAGATATGGGCAATCCAAATCAAGGGCCCATTCACTCAGTGTTGTGAGAGGGTATCAGAGAAATAGTAAGTTGCAATTCTGGTACTTGGTATTGCCCCCATTAGCCTTAATTACTGCCTCAAGTCTTCTAGGCATACTCTCTATCAAATTCTGACACACCTCTGGTGGTATGTTATTCCATACCTCCTCTACTCTCTCCCAAATTTGCCAAACTCCCTTGGGTGGTGTTGGATACTCCTTAAGCCTGTTTTTTGCATGATCCCAGAGGTGCTCAATAGGATTCAGGTATGGAGACTGTGCAGGCCAGTCAAGGAGAGTAGTATTGTTGTTTTCCATCCAGTTCTTGGCCTTCTTTGACTTGTGCTTTGGGTTATCGTGCTGTTGAAAAATTACCTGTTCCTTAGGAATTCCACTTTCCTCCAGGCTGGGCAGCAGGGTCCTCCAAAATGGACACAAACTGATCAGCATCCATCTTCCCCTCAATCTCTGCAAGCTGGCCAACACCATTCCATCCCATACACTCCCATACCATAATGTTTCCCCCTCCAAACTTGACTGTCCCCTGCACCCCTCTCTCTCAATCAACCCCTCTCCCTTCTGTTTCCAGACCCACTGCCTCCCATCTGATCCAAACCTGTTGATTTTGGTCTCACCTGACAAAATGACCCTCTTCCAGTCCTCTACAGTCCACTCTCTGTGCTTCAAAGCAAAGGCCAACCTCAGCTGTCTATGCCTTGCACTGAGGAAGGGCTTTTTCTTCTTCATCGCAGTCTTAAATGAATGTTTCCTGAGAAATCTTCTGGCTGTTTCTGTGGAGGCTGGGTGGGGGATAATTGTATTGATGTGTTTGGTGACCTGAGTAGCATTGGCAGCTCTGCCAGTAGCAATTTGTGATAAAATAGCATGTTGATCTCTAAAGGAAAGTTTGGGGGGACAACCTCCAGAGGAGCAGGGCTGGTTGGGATGGAGAGTTCTGAGAGTCCTGGATACTGTAGACTGGCTGAGCCCAAGTCCTGAGGCAATAGTGCAAGTGGAACGACCATGAGAGGCCAAGGAGAGGATGTTTTCTTTTTGAGCAGAGGAAGTGGGGTGTGTTGGAGTGTAGTGAAGTTCTGGACATGTTGAAGGGGATTAAATACCTTAATTTGAGTTCTCATGAAAGATAAGGTTACCATAGTAGCCATCTATCAAGGGTTGCATGTTATATAATAGATGGAGCATCAGATTCTGATTGTTCTGATACCATACCACAAAACTGAGTCAATGGGCTCTTGATTTGAATTGCGCATATCTTCATCAGCCCTCATTGGAATTAGATAATTTTTTAATGGTTGGATAGCCCTGATCAGATTTGTTCTTTGATGTGCCAACACTTTTTCATATATGTTTTACATTCAAAGCTATTCAATGAATAGTCCAAAAGCACCAAACATTGACTCAGTTTTGTGAGTCACTGTAGATACATGGTAGTATGCATTTCTAGGGAACATATTGGGGTGGGCAGAGATGCCTGGGGCCGATATAGCAACAAGGTGCCATTGTGTAGTTCTCCTCAGTGTCTGTCCACACTGAGGGAATTAATTTGTTATCTAGCTGTGTCATACCTTTAGTTCCAACAGTATCTTCATAGGTGTTAAATGACAGGTTGTTACTGATAATAAATGATGTTCCAGGGACAATGATGTAATTTACAGGGAGGGTCACTTAGCATATACTGGGGATCTGGAGGATCTGGTGGACTTCCAGACAGGTTGGAGGGACTTGGCTTCAACTTATATGTTGCACTGAATCAGTGTTCTATCCCTGTATTTTGGATGTCTGAGTATCTGGAGGGTCCAGAGGAGCTGGAGCTCATTGCGGGTTATAGTGTAGAGAGTGTGAGTGAGAGAGTGTCAGAACCCATGCCAAGCCCAATCCCTGTGTCACAATCTGCTTTTACAACATTGCACTGTTGGAGTGCCAAAATACATCTTTCCGAACATCTCTGAACATCTCCTTTGGAATCCTGAATCACCCTTGCCTCAATACTTCGCACACATTTGATCCAGTCACCCAATCCAGTTCAGGAATCACTCCATGAAGTGTTTAAGTGAAACAATCAATAACCAGATCCAATCATAATCTTTTCTGGAAAAGAAGCACCCTGACTATCCCCATCACTATCCCTATCTTTTCCAATGAACTCATTGATTGAGTCATCTCTATTCTGTTGAAGCTTGTGATGACATTCCATATCATCAGACTTTATGATATGGATGTTCTAGACCCTCAGGATCACCTTCCAAAGGATTTGCACATGGTTATCCCTACTGTAAGGGCAACCCTCCTAGCACCCGTAGGTACCTAGTAGAGGGGAAATCCAAAGAGATATATATATGTGTAAGAAGATACAGTGAAGGAACTCTCACCTAGTAGAGGGGAAATCCAAAGAGAAAAGTCTAGGGATCCCCACTACTAGTGAAAAAACTATATACGACTACCTAACGCCCAACCAGGGGCACTCCTACGCGCTGTCAACCCTGCCCGACTTCTATCCCCATAAGGCACTTTGACCCTGACGAAGGTCGGATGTTGGGCCGAAAGTTCGGATCAACTATTCGAGTTCTACTCCGAGGCTGGCTGAGGTCTCGGGTGGTCCGAGGTTTCGGACTAGAGGCCTGAGACTTCGGGTTCGTGCTTGGAGGCTTCGGGTCAAGGACCCAAGGCTTCAGACCAAGGTTCCCGCACCTCGGACTTGTGCTTCGCATGTGTAGGGGCCTTGGTGAAAATAGGTTGTCCCCTGACACCTACCTGATAAGCCATGCAATTTGGAAACATGTTTCAAGAGCTATTGTTGGTCCGTGAATCTTTTTCTTCATTCACAATTTTCCTACTACCCTTGTTCTTTGTTTCCTATAGCCATTGATTAGTATACATGTACCTTAGCTAATTTCTGACCCTCACGGACTCATTCCCATTTGCTCTTCCTTCCAAACTGTTTGGTATATAGCTAGCACATTTGCATGTATATTCCCTAGTTCAATTATTGTACATCTACTTGATTGTTCTACTCCAACTTGCTAACTTGTTGTAAACTGTAAGGGCAACCCTCCTAGCACCCATAGATAGCTAGTAGAGGGGAAATCCAAAGATATATATGTGTAAGAAAATACAGTAAAGGTACTCTCACCTAGTAGAGGGGAAATCCAAAGAGAAAAGTCTAGGGATCCCCACTACTAGTGAAAAAACTATATATGACTACCTAACGCCCAACCAGGGGCACTCCTACGCGCTGTCAACCCTGCCCAACTTCTATCCCCATAAGGTACTTCGACCCTGACAAAGGTTGGATGTCGGGCCGAGGGTTCAGATCAGATATTCGAGTTCTACCCCGAGGTTGGCCGAGGTCTCGGGTGGTCTGAGGTTTTGGACTAGAGGCCCGAGACTTTGGGTTCATACTGGGAGGCTTCAGGTCAAGGACCCGAGGCTTCGGACTGAGGTTCCCGTACCTTGGACTTGTGCTTCGCATGTGTAGGGGCCTTGGAGATGGAGGATTTGGTGAAAACAGGTTGTCCCCTGACATAAACTACCTTGAACAGCAACTTCAGATTTGAGTGAGTACTCCAACTTCTTCTATATTAGTTTAGACACACTTCAAAAGAATGTGAGACCATTGGCTGTGATCAACATGGACTGCAAAGTTCATTCGATCAACAAGATAGAATCCTTTTGGAATATCTATCTCTTTGGAACTATGCACCTTTTTGCAAACCTTCCAAAAGCCACTCGCTTTTACTGTAGGATTTTTTCAAATATCATTCTATTACTATTAGAAACATTTATGAACAGTACTACTAACACTACATTCATCCACAACTCTTATCACTGATAATTGAATTCTGACACCCTGAACCTCTGGGCCCTCAGGCCCAAAACTCTGATCATTTCAAACTTGTTTCATATCTATTCCTATCCCACATTTGATCTTTCTTTCATAGCTTATGACCCTGACTTTGGTCACTCAGTCTCTGAGTCCCAAACCTCTTTGTATATAAGCCATTAGTTCATGTACATGGAAATCAGTTCTGATATCAACTAAGATACCCAATATACTTTTATCTTCTAATCTCTATGCTCCCTCATTCCCTTTGCTAAGTCATGCCCAAACTTCGGGTGACCTCAGACCTCATATGAAATATGGGACAGGACTCTGAGCTGGCACAGCACATAAGCTGAAGCCAAGTCAAGTCCCACTTGACTCTGCCACTGAGCCTTGGCCCCCTCAGTACCTGACCCTGACCCTCAGTCAACTCTACCTTGAGTCCCAACCTCACTTCTGCCTCCATTCTGATCCAGTTCTTAACAGAGAGAGTGAGAGAACAGGGTGTATTAAGTCAATATCAGAACTGAGGAACATACAAGAGAGTTTTGGGTTTATGTACTAAGGGTTTCAGAGATTGGGTTTGGGAAAACTAATATAAGTGAAACACATTTCATAGCTATCAAGAAAGATTTCTGTAACATGGAGATGGGGGTAATAATAGAATGATGTCAGGGAAGAATAGTAAAAACGAAAAGGTTTCAGAGGAGTCCAGGGTTCTAGAGGGTTCTGGAGATCGGCCAGATACATGACTGTGACAATAGGCCAAGGCTCCATTTGGTTTAATCTCGATAGGCTTACATTCAGTTTTCTTTCCTCTTGTTCTACTTCCAAACTTTGATTCTCTGTGCTTAGCATGTGCTTGTAAATGTCAGGGGACAACCCGTCTCTGCCAAATCCTCCACCTTCAAGGCCCTTACACATGCGAAGCACAAGTCCGAGGCACAGGAACCTCGGTCTGAAGCCTCAGGTCCTTGACCTGAACCTTCCAAGTACAAATCCAAAGTCTCGGGCAACGAGTCCGAAACCTCAAACCACCCGAGACCTCCACCAACCTCGGGGAAGAGCCCAAGTATCTGATCCGAACCTTCGGCCCGACATCCGACCTTCGTCAGGGTTGAAGTACCTTATGGGGATAGAAGTCAGGCAGGGTTGACAGTGCGTAGGAGTGCCCCTGGTTGGGCATTAGATAGTCGTATATAGTTTTTTCACTAGTAGTGGGGATCCTTAGACTTTTCTCTTTGGATTTCCCCTCTACTAGGTGAGAGTTCCCTTACTGTATTTTCTTACACATATATATATCACTTTGGATTTCCCCTCTACTAGTATCTGAGAGTGCTAGGAGGGTTGCCCTTACAGTAAAGTCATTTGGGTCATGGGATATATTTCCTGTGGAAGGATTGTCTCTTCAGAACAATGTATGCACCATACTGTCATGAACCAATTTGTGAAATAACCACCAATTTCCACCTTGTTCAGAAACATCTATTTAGAAGTTTTGGAACAGTATTCAATCCCAGCTCTTACTTGACATCTATCTAAACCCTATTAGCAACAAGTTTGATGAACCATTCTATAGACATTTAAATGATTGATCAAGAACAAGGTCTGATCATATTCTTTTCTTAGAAAGTGTTAAGAACTGATTGGAACAGGGCCAGATATGTGGCTGGAAGTTAACATAAAGTCAACTAAGGCTCAGGGTTGTATGCCAAGGCAGGCCAAGGCTCAGCAGTCAAATCCAATGGGACTTGGGTTCAGCTTATGTGCTGTGCCAGCTCAGCATCCTGTTCCAGTATTTCAGACAAGGTCCAAGGTCACCTGAAGTTCATGTGTGACCTTAGCAAATGGTGTAGAAATCTAGATAAAGTCTCAGTTGATAAATGATAGCAACTAAGTATGGTATAATACCTAGATAAATATATATACAATAGAAATAAGTAAATGTTTAAATGAATACTAATGAGTGTCTTACCTCAGTCAATAAATGATAGCAACTGAGGATACAATGACCCAAGTGCTGTACTTTATATATTGTACAGAGTGGCTATGGAAAAAGAAAAGAAAAATATAAAGAAGTGGACATGAACATGGACAGGTGGATGTGGACAGGTGGGACAAACATGTCATGTATTCCAATACTCCCCCTCACAGTGGAAATGATAAGTTTGCGCCATGACTTGTGGAATATCCAAGGCCAAGTATAGTGGTAAACTTTTCATGTTTTGGGAAAGGCAAAGCTTTTGTCATAATATCAGCAGGCATGCCAACAGTAGGGAGGTACTTGAAAAAACACATCCTATGCATCAACATGTTCTCATGTGTAGTGAAATTGGACATCAATATGCTTTGACCTAGCATGGAAAGTGGTATCTTTCATTGGGCAATGGATCCTGAGTTGTCACTGTAGATTGTCATGGTCTTCTGTTTGTGGCTAAGAAAGTCTAGTAGTCAATGAGGCCACATGGCCTCTTTTGTGGCAGGGCAACTAGCAACATATCCAGCTTCATATCAGAATTCAATTATTAATGATAAGAAGTGTAGATGAATGTAGGGTAGTAGTATCAATTGGAAATGTTACTAATAGTAATAGAATGATATTCAAAAGTAAATGGAAGTCCTACAGTAAAAGCAAATGGCTTTTGAAATGTTTGCAAATGAATGCATAGTTCCAAAGAGATAGATATTCCAAAGGGATTCTATCTTGTGGATCAAATGAACTTTGCAGTCCACTTCAACCACAGCCAATGATCTGACATTCTTTTGGAGTTTGTTTTGAACTAATATGAACAAAGTTAGAGTACTCACTCAAAGGTGTGGTTGTTGAGAAGTTGTTGTTCAAGGTAGTTCACAACAAGTTGGCAGGTTTGAGTAAAGCAAACAAGTAGACGTACAATAATTGAACTAGAGAATATACATGTGAATGCTCTACCTATATATCAAATGGTTCAGGAGGAAGAGCAAATAGGAAAGAGTCCATGAGGGTTGGAAAGTAGATAAGTTACATGTATACTAATTAAAGGCTATAGAAATCAAAGAACAAGGGAGATAGGAAAATGGTGAATGAGAAAAAAGATTAATAGACCAGCAATAACTCTTGAAACATGTTTCTGAATCACATGGCTCTTTGGATAGGGATAACCGTGTGAAAATCCTTTGGAGGGTGATCCTGAGAGTCTAGAACATTCATACCATGGAGTCTAATAATATGTGATGTCGTTGAAAGCTTCAATAGAATAGAGATGACTTAATCAATGAGTTCATTTGGAAAAGATGGGGATAGTGAGGGTGCTTCTTTTCTAGAAAATATTATGATCAGACCTGGTTATTGATTAATTCACTAAACACCAAATGGAGTGATATATAGACTGTGTTGACTGACTGGATCAAAAGTATGCAAGGGATTGAGGCGAGGGTGATTTGGGTTTCCAAAAGAGGTCTTTGGAGTTGTTCAGGAAATGTACTTTGGGGTTAAAACAGTGAAATGTCCCAGATTGAAATTGTGACACTTCACAACTTGATGTTGTGACAACAGCTTGTCATTTTGAGCTCCAGGAGATAGTGCCATGGCCTAATGTAAATACATAGCCAGATGTAGATCATTGTGTGTCAGTGCACCCAGTATAATCCAAGTCAGTGTAGCCAATGAGGACCACCAAGAGTGAGAGAATAGTCCCTGGTCTGTTTTAAATATTGCAGCACATGCTGCAATGCTGTCTAGTGAGGTAGACCAGTGTTTGAATTGAACTGGCTTAGTTCGTTAGTGGCAAATGTAATGTCAGGGCATGTAGCCATTGAAGCATACATTAGTGAGCCTACACTGGTGAGGTAAGGGATGTTCTTCATCTTGTCTTTGTCAGCATTGGACATGGGTGACATGGCAGTAGAGAGTACTGTCAGAATTGAATTATCAATGATAAGAGTTGTAGATAAATGTATGGTTAGTAGTATCAATCGGAAATGTTCCTAATAGTAGTGGAATAATATTTGAAAGTAAATAGAAGTCCTACAGTAAAAGTGAATGGCCTTTGGCGGCAGCAAGTAACCCAGAGATCTGGCTTGTGCAGTCACTGACCTCAGAAACATCATTGTCATCATTGTCATTGGACCCATAAAATAGTTCTTTGGTATGAATGTCACCAGAGACCTGTCAGAATTCAATTATCAAAGATAAGAGTTGTAGATGGATGTAGGGTTAGTAGTATTGTTCAGAAATGTTTTCAATCATAATAGAATGGTATTCGAAAGTGAATAGAAATCCTACAGTAAAAGCAAGTAGCTTTTGGAATATTTGTGAAAGGATGCATAGTTCTGAAGAGATAGATATTCCTAAGGAATTCTATCTTGTGGATCAAATGAACTTCACAGTCCATGTCGACCACAGCCAATAATATCACATTCTTTCAAAGTGTGTTTAAACTAATATAAACAAGGTTGGAGTACTCACTCAAAGGTGTGGTTGTTCAGAGATTGTTGTTCAAGGTAGTTCATGATGAGTTGGCAGGTTTGAGCAAAGCAAACAAGTAGACATACAATAATTGAACTAGAGAACATACATGTGAATGTCCTACCTATATACCAAACAGTTCAGAAGGTGGAGCGAATGGGAAAGAGTCCATGAGAGTTGGAAGGTAGTTAAGGTACATGTATGCTAATTAAAGGCCATAGAAATCAAAGAACAAGGGAAGGAAAATTGTGAATGGGAAGAAAAATTAACGGATCAATAATAACTCTCAAAACATGTTTCCAAATTGCAGGGATATTCAGGTAGGGATAGCCAAGTATAAATCCTTCAGGTAGTGTCAGGGACTCTTGTGTCATAAGGTGTAATGGTATCATCTGTCATATGAAACTTTCGAGAGACTGAAATTGACTTTATGATTGAGTTCCTTGGAAAGATGGGGATAGTGATCCAGATAGTCAAGGTGCTTCTGTTCAAGAAAAGATTATGAGTGGAACTGACTATTGATTGTTTCACCAAACATCAATAGAGTGAATCAGGGAACTTAATGAATGCCAAGGTTGGGGAGTATGAATGTTATGATCAAAGTTATAGAGATTCAGGTTCCAAATGAAGTGTTCAGAGATGGTCATTTGGAGGAAGAACATAATGATGAAATGGTCCAAATTGTGATTGTGACAAGTACAACATTTGGGTCAAGTGGGGTAGAAACCTCACGTGTGTCAGTCATACTGAACCATTTGATAATAGTGTCAATGTAAGCACTTTGAATAATGGAATTGTGTGGGATGCATGGTCTTGTCACAATCATGTTTTACAACATTTCACTGTTGTAGTACTGAAGTATCTTTCCAAACATCTCCGGAGATCCCCTTCAGAACCCCAAATCACCCTCACCTCAATCCTTGACACACATTTGACCCAGTCACCCAATCCAGTTCAGGAATCACTCCATTAAGTGTTTAGTGAAACAATCAATAACCAGGTCTGATCATAATCTTTTCTAGAAAAGAAGCACCCTGACTATCCCCATCACTATCCCCATCTTTTCCAATGAACTCATTGATCGAGTTGTTTCTATTCTGTTGAAGCTTGCGATGACATCCCATATCATTACACTTTCTAGACCCTAAGGATCACCCTCCGAAGGATTTGCACATGGTTATCCCTACCTGAAGAGCCATGCAATTGTCACGATCATGATTTATGATTCGTTCCGCCTTCCGAACCATCCGAACCATCCGAACATCGCGTTTCCAAATCCACTCTTCGGAACCCGATTCATCAGCAGACTTGTCACACCTACAACCATCCAACACTTCATCACCCATAACACCTTGAATCATCCTAGCAACATCACAAGGACCCAACCAAGAAAGCAGATTCTATTATTAGCCTTTCCTCAGAAAAGAAGCACCTACACTATCCCCATCACTATCCCCATCTATTTCTAGGAACTCAATAGGAGGGTCGATTCTATGCTTATAAAAGCTTATGGAAACAA
This sequence comes from Ramaria sp. MG151, assembly GCA_003314545.1. Lineage (NCBI taxonomy): Eukaryota > Fungi > Basidiomycota > Agaricomycetes > Gomphales > Gomphaceae > Ramaria > Ramaria sp. MG151. The sequence continues at coordinate 1,928 of QMFG01002413.1, read as the reverse complement.
CACATACGATTCAACATGTGGACGAGTTCATCCCCATCACTCAGGGCCATCGTTTAAAGAGGTGAAACAAGGGTTCATTTACCTGAAACGACATACAGTTCGGAAACAGGTTTCAGGGTTTATTCCTAGTTTGTTAAACCCCTTTCCCATTCACAATTCTCATACCACTCTTGTTCTCTATTCATCATGGTCATTAACTAGCATACATGTACCTTAACTACTTTTCCGATCCCTCATGGACCACTCCCCATTCGCCTTTGCCTCTGAACTTCCCAGTATATAGGTAGCACATTCACATGTATGTTCTTTAGTTCAATTATTGCACGTCTAGTTGATTGATCTGCTTGACTTAACAATTCGTCGTGAACAATCAAAAAGAGTAACTTCATTTCGAAGTAAGTCCTATAAAACTTATCACTTTAGATTTGATTATACTTCGAAAGAATGTAATCATACTGGGTGGGATCGGCGTGAACCATACGGTTCATCCGATCCACAAGATAGAATCCTTTCGGAATATCTATCTCTTCGGAATCATGCACTTCTCCGCAAATGTTCTGAAAGCCCTTCGCTTTTACTGTAGGATTACCTTTCATTTTCAAACACCATCCTCTTCATGTGGAAACATTTTCCAATGTTATTACTAACAATACATTTGTCCATAACATTTATCTTTGATAATTGAATTCTGACAGCAATTTGGAAACATGTTTCAAGAGCTATTGATGGTCTGTTAATTTTTTTACTCATTCACAATTTTCCTACCTCCCTTGTTCTTTTATTCCTATGGCCATTAATTAGTATACATGTACTTTAGCTACTTTTCTATCCTCACAGACTCTTTCCCATTCGCTCCCCCTCCAAACCATTCAGTATATAGGTAGAGCATTCACATGTATATTCCCTAGTTCAATTATTGTACATCTACTTGATTGTTCTACTCCAACTTGCCTACTTGTCATGAACTACCTTGAACAGCAACTTCACATTTGTGTTAAGAACTGAATCGGAACGGAAGCAGAGATAGGGTTGGGACTCAAGATAGAGTCAACCGAGGTTCGGGGTCGGGGGGGCCGAGGGGGGCCGAGGCTCGGCAAACGGGTCGAGTGGGACCTGGCTTCAGCTTATGTGCTGCGCCAGCTCAGAGTCCTGTCCCATATTTTGGATGAGGCCTGAGGTCACCCGAGATTCGGGCATGACCTTAACAAGGGGAACAAAGGAGCATGAGGATTAAAGGTAGAAATGTATTTGGGTATCTTAGTCGATATCAGAACTGACTTTCATGTACATGAATGAGTAGTTTATATATGGAGGGGTTCGGGGATCAGAGACCGGATGACTGAGGTCAGGGTTGTAAGCTACACAAAGAGAGATCAAACACGAGACAGGGTATATGTGAAACAAGTTTGAGGTGAACGGAGGTTCAGGCCCAAGGGACCAGGGGTTCACTTCAACGGCATGGGTTCTGACAATTTGAGTGAGTACTCTAACTTTACTTATGTTAGTTTAAACACACTTTGAAAGAATGTGAGATCATTTGCTGTGATCAACATGGACTGTGTAGTTCATTTGATCCACAAGATAGAATCCTTTCGGAATATCTATCTCTTTGGAACTATGCACCTTTTCACAAACATTCCAAAAGCTACTTGCTTTTACTGTAGGATTTCTATTCACTTTCGAATACCATTCTATTATGATTGAAAACATTTCTGAACAATACTACTAACCCTACATCCATCTACAACTCTTATCTTTGATAATTGAATTCTGACAGGTCTCTGGTGACAGTCATACCAAAGAACTATTTTATGGGTCCATGTCAGAACCCGAACGAAACCTCGGGCCCCCGGGCCTGAATCCCCGACCATCACGTTTCATCTATTTCTACCTTCCGTTTGATCTCTTCCCCTCATAGCTTACGACCC
>QMFG01002409.1:16470-31010 GCA_003314545.1 Ramaria sp. MG151 | reverse complement strand
ACGAGCAATACACAGGGATTAGGAATTAATCTCAACAGGAATGAACCTTCTGATAACTTTGAATGCAACAATGGGTGAGTATTTATCAGTCACTCATGGGGGCAGCGGTGAGGGATGGTGTTGTTGGATGTTATAGAGAAAGAGTGGAGACTCAGAAAGTCTCAAACACAGACACATACACGGACACTGACACTGACGGCAGATGTATAGCAAGAACAAGCCACGTAGATACAAGTGGAGCCTACATGACCAAAGCGTCCACAACAATGTACTATGCAAACATAAACCAACAGGTGTTTTTTTTTTTTAATTTAATGTGCCAGAGTTACAAAGTGTTTTTAGAGTAACAGTGCTGCCCAGGTCCCCTGCACATAACCCCTGCATGCTTCAAGCCATGGCCTGAGCCTGGTCTCAGGGCTTGGAGCCCAGCCTTGCACAACACTAGTTCAGAGTTACTAGAGTAACTTTTTACACTATATGCTATATTATGAAGGTTTTGACTGTCCTTGACCTGTATGGGACACAAAAAAGTCATTGAAGACTTGTGTGGCACTGTTTTCAGGCATGTGGCAATGTCATTTTTGGGGCATCATTGCCACACAGGTGTTTTCACCTCATAGTAGATTTTTGGTCCAGGGGACCTAATCAACAACATCGGGACAAAAAATGGCCATCACTGTTTTTTATGTCTTCATGCTAGAAGAGCTCAAATTGAAGGCAAAACAAGCTGGTATTGCCAAAATATAGCTAATTCGGTCTAATAAATTTTTTCAGTTTTCAGATTTCCTTATATTGTGATGTAAGAGAATATTTCATGAAAATTCATCGATGTGCGGCACCAGCAGGTGTAGTGGTTTATTTTATTTATATCTTTGAGTGCTGGCGCAGCAGCACGGCAATTTCCTAAGCCCAATTTCTTCAGCGCGCGGCAGAAGCGTGGCAAAACTGCGCGGCAATTTTCCAATGCCTGGATGCCCAGTCTGTACCACAGTGCGTTCCATCTGTTTCTGATTATCATTTGATGTTTGATCAAGATTTCGAACCCTCACCCTCTAAGGAAGCAATGGCAAAGATTGTGTCAGAGCCTCGTCAGGGTTGTATGACATAACAAGTCGAAGGAGTCGGTCAATGAATTATGATCATTTCAGATAATCAATCTATGTTCTTCGATGGAAAACATTTAACCGTGGAAGGGGTGAGATATTGCTGTATCAGTTATTGTTTCCCAGGTACTTGTTTGTGTTCTCCTGCGCCTGGTCTTGAGCTCCCTTGTCACTCTCTGACGCTGGGTGCCAAAGGAAATCAATCTTTAATGATTGTGACAATCAAGGAGTTCTAAATGCGTTAGTATGGACAGGTATACCTCGCTTCAACCAGGGAAGGATTGTGCCTGGCCAAGCGCCTTGGCACCAACAGGAAGTATATAGACCTTAAACTCAAGAAGCGTTTACCACGCTTGTAATTCAGTAATACCCATCTACCATGTCAACCACCAAATCTAACCATTTTTTGAACGACGTCGGTAATGCCGCCATAGGTACACTTCGATCTGTCAAAGAGGCTTCAGATGCATTTCCCCCTCTGAAGTCTGCTATTGGGGGGGTTCTCGAGATAATTGACATTGTAAAGGTAGGCCTTGTCATTTGACCCACGTTCTCGTCGGTTACTATGTTTCTGGCACCTCATGAGTATAACTGCGCGAACAGGGATTCAAATCTAATAAAAAAGAGTGGAAAGCTTTTGCTACTCAAGTTAAAAAAGATTTAGAAGACATCCAATCTACTGCCAGCAGTATAGAAGCGTACAAGAACATTCCACAAGGTCTGCGTGAAGCCATGGACCATCTCACAAAGTGCGGCATCACCTCAGTTGTCATTGCTCTGTATTCTCTGACTTTCCGGGGGGTCACAAGCGTGTTGACCGACATCCAAAATGCCATTTCTGAGATCTGCGAACGTGGCAAAACTCTGCGACTTCTGAACGTCAAGGAAGATCCCACTAAATTAAAAAACTTTTTGGAGGCAATAACTCGCGCTAGGGACAGGTTCAACGTGAGTAAACCTTCTATATCCTCCGTATTACTCATTGTACCGTACAACAGCATCAAGCCCAAGTCGCCTCGCTAAATGGTATCTACGAGATCAAGGAGAAATTGGGTACATTCGGACATTGTATAGCTTTTGTTGTGTCTCATTAATGTGCTAGATCATCCCGTCCAGACGTTCAAGCTGGGTTGTAAGTTCCAATACCCTGGCTTGTTTCGGGCTGGACTTATTATGTCTGCATATAGCGGAGGAATATGAAGCTGTTCTTAGTTGGCTTCTCTCGAACGACCCTCTCAACACGTATCGGGATATTTTGAGCAGACGGCGAGGCGAAGGGACAGGTAGCTGGCTACTTAAAGATGAAAAATTCACAGGATGGTTGTCAAATGCTCACAAGACCCTGTGGTGTCCTGGGAATCGTAGGTGACAATATCCTAAAATGACCCTCTTTGTTTTATCATATTTCATTTTCTCTTAGCTGGTGCTGGCAAGACGATGCTTGCGTAAGTTCTAATATCTTTCATTGTTCTCAAACGGTTCCTGAGATTAAAGTCTTCACCCAACAGGACGATCGTCATGGAACACCTTTTTAACCTCCACAAATCCTCTGAAGGAAATGTCGGCATAGCATGTATCTACCTCAGCCACAAAGCAGAAAATCAAACTCTCGAAAAGCTACTTCGCAGCATTGTAAAACAATTAGTTCATCTCCGAAAGGTCATCTCCGAGAAGACCATCGAAGCTTACGCATCTTGCGAAAACGGCAAAATCCTACCATCCAAGGATCAGATTATCGAGCTGTTCCGATGGGAAGTCGATAGCTTTACAGACAGCTTTATCATCGTCGATGCCCTGGACGAATGTTCACATGGCGTTAGGGTCGCCTTACTCGATGAGCTAGAGAAACTTCGGCCGAAGATTCACCTGTTGGTGACTTCCAGAGATTTTGGTACTATTGCGGATAGGTTAGAGGGGTCAGTGAAATTGGAGATTCGTGCGCAGCCGCAGGATATTCAGGCATTCATCAAGGCTCAGATTGATGACCCTGAGAATTATCGGCTGAAGGACTTCATCAGGCTGGAGCCTAAATTGCTGCAGGAAATCGAAAAGGTTATAATCAAGACGGCCAATGGAATGTTAGTAGCTGCCGGTCTTTTACGTCAGTGGGAGCATGATTCTGATGCATGTTCGTTCCACAAGTTTTTGTTGGTTCGTCTTCACATTGAATCTCTCACCAGCAAACTGAACCGGCATGATATCCGCAAAGCCCTTGGTTCCCTTCCCAGCACCGTTGACGATACCTACGCTTTAGCTCTCGCACGGATCGACAACCAATCCTTCGAAGGCCATCGAGATTTTGCCCACAAAGTCCTTTGTTGGGTAGCCTATTCATTCCGACCTCTTACAGTGTCGGAACTCCTTTGTGTCCTCGCAGTTGATCCCGGAGACTCCGAGTTTGACACGGCCAAAGTTGCATTGGTAAAGGATATAACATCTCTCTGCGCAGGATTGGTCATTGTTGATCACAATGGTGGACTGGTCCGCCTGGTGCATCAAACTATGCAGACATATTTTAATACGCAGGAAGTGAAAACTGATTCGAGATTCTCGGGAACGTTGGCACAGATGGCAGAGATTTGTCTAACATACCTTTCTTTTGCGTGTCGTGTTGATCAGAATGCTTCAAAGAGTCAAGATGATGGTTTGGATGGCTCAGATGACGCTTCAAATGATGATGGCCTCTCTGAAGAAACACTACCCAACAAGGATGGTTATGATTCAGATAATAACAGTTGCTCCCACGGCCCAGGCAGCCCTCAACAAGATTCCTTGCAGCTTGAACCTCAACGTTTGGAGGACGATGGGAGTCTTTCCTTGAGAGTCCCGGCTGAGTCGACTGGCCTGACCTTGGAAGCCAACCTAGACGAATCGGGTGACGCCGAGGACAATTCCTCTGATGGCTCAGATAAATCGGATAACTCGTTCAATGATGGCACAACAGAAGACCTTCAAAACTCGTACCTTGCTGAAGCTCTTATAAATTATGCCAGCTGCTACTGGGGCGAACACTTCCGTCACTCGTCACGCGCTGAGAACAGCAGCGCTACAATTTATGCCACAGACTTCCTCCTCGATGATGCAAGGAGGAATATGCTTATCCGGTACATGCATAGAAGTGGCACATATAAAACGACTGCTGATAATATCACCGCTTTGCATGTCGCTGCGAAGTTTGGCCTAACAGCGTTAGGGAAGACGCTGATGGAGAAGGGTTGCGATATCAATGCCCAAGATGGAGAGGGGAATTCTGTGCTTGCCGTTGCGATTGAAGGAGGGCATGAAGAAGTGGTGAATTTGCTGGTTGATGCAGGGGTTTATATCAATTTATTCGATCTATCCGGTCAGACTGTGCTCATCAACGCGGCCGAAAGAGACTACGAGAATCTCGACCACCGGATTCTTCAGAAAGCAGGCGGAGCTCCCCAAACTGCGCTTCTTGCCGCAGCGTATGATGGCCAAGAAACCGAACTGGGACGGATTTTGCAACATCCGAACTTGGATTTGAAGGGCAGACATGCGTCTTTTGGAACTACAGCGCTTTTGCTGGCTACGGAGTGTGGGAGATACGAAGTCATTAAGGCGTTGTTGGAACATGGTGTGGACGTCAATGCTGCTGGCGGTAGTGGTGCTGCCGCGCCAGCTCTTCATCGGGCGGCTCGTCGGGGGCATGTTAAAATCGTCAAACTCCTCCTTAAGAAAAAGGCCACCGTTGACCTCAAGGATCGAGAGGAGAGGACACCTTGGACCTACAGCATTATGACGCACCAGAGGAAAATCTCTGATCTCCTCCTAAAGGCAGGTGCAAACCCGAACACCAAGGGAACATCGGGCCTGAGTGAGCTCTACGGTGCTGCTGCCACTGGTCAGTTGGAAGACGTTAAGTTCTTGCTTGAGAGCGGGACAGACCCATCCATATTAACAGACTACGGGTGGGCGCCGTTGCATTGGGCGGCTGCGGGCGGATATTATGAAGTTGTCAAGTTGCTGCTTAAGTACGGCGCTGAACCGTCTCCGCTATCAGATACATTCCTGACGCCACTAGACAAAGCACGAGAGGGCGAGAGAACGGATGTAGTCAAGCTGCTTGAGAAAGCAGGAGCAATGTCAGGTAGCGAGATCCAAGCCCGCTATGGATATGACTCGGATGACGATGAGGATACTGTGACCTCGGACGGTGATGAAGACCCAGAAGAAGACAATGACCTGCGCATTGTCTGCTACCACCAAACACATCATCTCCGAAACGGAGACTTCGTCTCTCTCCTTCCCCTTATCATGGAAGCTACTGGTGTCACTCACGTTATTCTCGCTGCCATCCATCTCAACGAAGGCCCGGGTAATATCCATCTCAATGACGACCATCCTTCACACCCGAAATTTTCTGCCCTGTGGAAAGAAGTCCTCATCCTCCAGAACGCAGGGATTAAAGTGCTTGGAATGCTCGGTGGTGCTGCAGCGGGCAGTTTTTCCCGCCTCGACGGTGTCGAGTTTGAGGTCTACTACTCGCCGCTCAAAGATATGATTACCACCCATAGCCTCGATGGCCTAGATCTCGATGTTGAGGAACAAATGACCCTACCTGGCATCATCCGGCTCATCGACCGCCTAAAGAGCGACTTCGGAGATGACTTCCTTATCACGCTAGCACCTGTAGCCACTGCACTCTACGGATGTGGGAATCTCTCTGGTTTCGACTACCACACTCTAGAAACCACGCGAGGTGATAAGATCGCGTGGTATAACGTGCAATTCTATTGCGGTTGGGGAAACATTAATGACACCAAGGTCTATGACACCATCATCAATTCTGGTTGGTTGGCTTCGAAGGTGGTTGTCGGAGTGGTGACGAACCCAGTGAATGCCCAAGGGTGGGTGAGTCAAGATGTACTGGTGAAAACTTTGATGGAGTTGAAGAAAAAATATCCGGATTTCGGTGGGGTTATGGGGTGGGAGTATTTTAATTCTCTTCCTGGGGGTGAGGAGAAGCCTTGGGAGTGGGGGGCTGTTATGGGACGGCTATTATCGGAAAACTCCGATCCTGATGAAGTTTAACTTAAATAGATATAGAGATGTTATAGGACACAATAGTTTTGATTTAGATATAAATTTGATATTTTGGCTTGAACTTTAATTAATAGGATTTCACCATTGAGAAGATGATGATAATAATAATGCAAAGGATATTTTGACAAAGAACCAAATAGCATATTGATTTATGTAATTAGCATCTGATAGTATTGTTAGTATATTCTAGAGATCTTTTCCTTAAGTATGAGACCTATATTCTAGATAGTTTCTTAAAGAAACTTCTGTTCAAAAGGCTCACATATGGCACCATAGGGCCATGTGTATATGTGGGTGAAACAAACCTGCATAAATCCCCCCCTTGTCAAGACCAGTTTCCAGCTGACCTCCGGAAGTGTCTGGAACCTTCTGGCATCTATTCCAAATATTTATTTCTGTCTCTATATCTAATTCTATTGTCACTCTTTGTCTCCAGGCTATGGAAAACTTCCTCATGACTTTGATAGTTATAAAACACATTTCACCTTATTTTATTTTATCCCTGAACCCAATCCCAAATGTACCTAGTATATGAACCTGTAATTTACCTGTACACTCCTCAGTTGTGATATCAACTTAATACACCCCTTGTTCATTACCTCTCTCTGTCCTCTGTCCTCTGCCACCACCTGTGACAAGCCCTGGCTCTTCCAGCTTTCTGGTCACTTGGGAATCTCTGAAATACAGGGACAGAATACTGACTCAGCACAACATCAAAGTTGAAGCCAAGTTCCTCTGATCCATCCAGGAGTCCACTGGGGCCTTCAGAACCCATATATATGGTAAGTGACTTGTTCCAGAAACATTCACATTACAACCAGCTGCATTATTGTTATCAGTAGAACCCAGCATTAACCCTCCCCCTCAGTGTTGACACTGAGGAGGTGAGTTGTAAAGATTGTCTGTAGAAGTTATATAGCTAAAAACTTCTAGTCTGGATATTAGGTAGTATTTTTTCAATATATGATTGTTGATAGCTACTGAGGAGGTGAATTGTAAAGATTGTCTGCAGAAAATATATAGCTGAAAACTTCTAGTCTGGCTATTAGGTAGTATTTTTTCAATATATGAGTGTTGACAGCCACTGAGGATGTGACTTGTCTGTAGAAATTATATAGCTAAGAACTTCTAGTCTGGATATTAGGTAGTATTTTTTTCAATATATGAGTGTTGACAGCCACTGAGGAGGTGAGTTGTAATGTCTGTAGAAATTATATAGCTAAGAACTTCTAGTCTGGATATTAGGTAGTATTTTTTTCAATATATGGGTATTGACAGCCACTGAGATGAGTTGTAATGTCTGTAGAAATTATATAGCTAAGAACTTCTAGCTGGATATTAGGTAGTATGTTTTTTAATATATGAGTGTTGACAGCCACTGAGGAGTCTGTCTATTAGTCTAAGCTTGAAAAATCCCTTGTGTTTCCACTCCAGTTGCTAAATTCCACTAGCCTATTTCCTACAGGTGTTGATATGAAGGTGATGTGAGATGATAGCTAAGGTTGAAGAGAGTAGTTCTGGCAAAGCTGAAATGAAAATAGACCTGGCTCATCTGTAATAAGAAATATAATTGAAATGTTTTTATACAATTTATACATTTTATTTGATCATTGTTTGAGGTTTTATTGGAGTTTGCTGAATGTGCTGAATAGGCACTAATTTTGTAATCTAAGCAGATGTCTATTGAGATGTGGGGGATGCACTGATGCAGATTCAAATTGTCAGCGCTTAAAGATCGTGTATAGTAACACGACCTTAGTAGATAGAGATAGAGCTTCAATTTAACAAAATTGAAGTGATTGTTGAGTCTGATGAATGCTTTGAATTGAAGGCAAATGGCCAGTGACAATTTGCTATCAGAAAAGCAGTTGTGGAGATATTGAGCAAGAGATTCAGAATATAGAGCACTTGGTGGAGTTTTACTGCCTTAATATTCAATGAGAACTACAAGCATATTTAAGCAAAACACTAGCTAGGGTGAGTCTCTTGTGGGTGAATGAGAAATGTAGGGGTGCTGGAGTGGTTCTGGGGTTTGAATCTACATGAGGGGAGGATTGCACTAAAATGGAAGTAATTACAGGTTAAAACTTCTGAAACCGATCTGTGAGCTTTGAGAACTACAAATCATAGAAACTACAATTATTTCTGAGTTGAAAGAGCAAGAAAAATTGATGAGAAAACTTCTGAAACTCCATCCAAAGGTTTGGGCACTTGTCTTAAATGAAATAGAAGCATTCGGGCTTCGGTCGTGGATCAGCATTGATAGGGGTGAATAGAACATGTTTTCCAATTACCATATTTGCCTTTGGTAATGTTTCAGAGTCATGTGGTCGCAGATCGTTGGCTATTTGAGCCCATTTGTGTCTGAATGGTGTATATGCATGTGTTTGTGATTGTTCCTGTTCAGGGTTGTTCATCCAATCAAATCTGAAAATAAACAAAAGTATTCTAAGGCCCAAAGCCTTGAATTGAGCTAGGTATTGTTTTTATAGTTGCTTTTCTTTTATATTTTCTCTTAGGCAGCTTTGTTGATCTATCAAAGTGATTATGTAATTGGTAGGTAGAATAAATAATAACAATCTGCTGGCTTGTCATCAGGATGGGTCAGACTAGAGCCAGGACTATAGCATATATAGCTATGGTGTTAACCACTACACCATCTAGTCCACATGGGTAACCTTTCAGGTTGACTCATTGAGTGTCAACAATATGTCATACACATTGAGTACAGAGCCTTTACATAGTTATCAGATTGCCAATACTACTCATAAGCTCTGTATGCATAATCGTCTTATCAATGAAGACTGTTTTACTTAGAGGTTGAATAGTATGTGGATTAGACAATCCAGCAGTATATAACTAGATGGTTACTGACAAAATAAAGTTGTTGGTCTTTCATTTCATCTATCCATGTCTAAAACTTCAATACATCCAACAGAGGTGTAATGCAACACCTTGATGATACAGTTTGAATACTAGTCCCAATCCACATACCCTCCAACTCACACCCTGAATGAAGATATAGTTGGTAGAGATGGATGCAGGTCTCAAAGATGATGGTCTTGTAACTTTTCAGAGCCAATTTCTGGCCAGATCTCAGACAATGATAGAATGCCTTGGAAAAAGTATACAAATCTGGACTCATCTCTACCTTCTATTTTCTTTGATTACTTGGATATGGAAAACTTTTCTCTTCATATCTTATTTGTTTTGAAACATGTTCTATTTTTATCCCCACTCCCTGAACCCAATCCCCAATTCTTATAGTATATAAACCTATAGTTTACATGTCATAGTTCTCCAGTTCTGATATCAATTTAATACAACCTATTCCTCACATCAAACTCACTAGCTCACTCCTGGTTTCTGGTCCCTTGGAATCTTCCAAAATGCAAGGACAAAATGCTGAGTCAGCACAACATTGAAGTTGAAGTCAAGTCTTTCCATTATGCCTAGAAGCTATATTTCACCAAGTGTCAGGGGACAACCAATTTTGGCCAAAACTCTGAATTCTCATGTGCCTCTGAGTTCCAAATCCAAAACTTTGGCATACCCAAGGCATGGAGTCTGGAGTCTGAAGTCTGAACTTCACTCCTGAGAAATAATCCTTGAGTATAACAACCAAGCACTTCCAAAGGTCCAGTCCAATGCCATCAGTAGACAGTTAAGTTCTAGCCTGTGATTCAAACTTTTCATTGCCTCTGATTTCCAAAGCCTGAACTTTGGCATACCTGAAGCATGGAGATCAAAGTCTGAGGTTTATGTCCAAGCAACAACATTTGGGTCAACCCAAGCATCTAGTGTAAGAAGGCTTTCTGCTGCAGACACAGATAGAAATCCTAATGGGAGGGAGGATCAAACTTCTCTAATTTTTATGTTAACTATATACAAGAATTTATATCTGAAGAAATATGGAATGATGTGGATCACAAGTGGAATGTACCAAAGATAAATATAGAATTACTGTACATGAAGTGATGCTCTCTTACATCTCTCCAGGACTAAAAATTGACTGTCCCAAGTCAACTGTAGTCCAAATGCTTCTTTGGTTGACATACTAAATATGTCCCAGTTTTCATTGGTATATCCATCAAACACCTCAAATATAAGTGTAAGTACCCAATCTGAGCCTGAACCTGAGCCTTTGGATCAGGTCATCCCAAACTCATTTCATGACTATTCCTGGTTACGTTTGATCCCTGTTCCCCATGGCTTATAACCATGACCTCAGTCATTCAGTCTCCAATCCCTGACCCTCTCTGTATATAAGGCACCTGTTACATACCATTGGAATGGTTGGTGAATATGTGTAACAAGTTGCTGTTTAAATAGTGCCCACAGACTAATGCCAGATAATCTGGCATAGTGGCCTTTTGGCCCAGTTGGAAGAACACATCACTGTGGGAATTTGTTGCCTTTCACAGATTTAACAATGCATGAGGTTCCAGTATGTAAGAAGGCTTTCTGTCACAGATGCAGGCAGAAGTCCTAATGAGAGGGGGGATCAAACTTCTCTAATTCTTATGTTAACTATTTACAAAAATTTATATCTGAAGAAATGTGGAATGTACTAAAAGTAGATATTAATTGCTGTTCAGGGAGTGATGCCCACTTTCACCAACCTGGCATCTGGTCTTCATCATTATATAAAGTGTAGGAATATTTATGAATTTTATACAGAAAATACATTGTTTTTAATCTTATCTTCTAAGATGGTTCTAATGGCACCTAGCAATTATATAATTGGGATTTGAATAGTAATGCAGGGCTAGTGCTACAGAATCAAATGATTAGCATCTACAAATGTATGGAGACATAGATAAGATATAAAGTGCAAACTTATTGGTTTTTAGATAGTCAAATCTTCAGGTAGATTGACTAAAGCACAAATGAAGGGCTGAGAGTTATTATAGAGAAGAGGGATATTTGCTGGGCTATTCAGCTATCTTAAGACCAACAGTGTTCATGTTATTTAGGAGAAGGGGATAAAATGAGCAATATTGTATATAGGGCAGTATTACTGAAGGGTAGTTAAAGAGACAGTAGAATTAGTTGAAAAGTCAGCAGTGTAAAAGGAAAATGGGATTGCAAAGCTGGATGGAGTGAGGATTCACCTCCTTGCAACGAAGCCAAGCGCAACGAGGGTTCGCCCCTGAGCTAGTACCGAGATGTTCGAACTCTATCAAGCTTACGTAAAGATCACAGTAATATCTGCCCCGTGACGAATTACTCTGGAAACAAAAATCTTAGGCATTACGAGGCTAGAACGCAGTATGCTATATATATAGCAACGATTACTTTGAACCCCACATCTTGGCATTACGAGGTCGTGGTAATACCCCAAGTCAAATGTACTCTCTTTCCAGTAACAGGTGGCGTTCGGAGAGTTACAAACGTTTGATCTGGATATAGACCATTTACTTGACAATTTCCAGACATTACACATCGTTAGCAGATAGTTCTTCCCTAATAATCACAGTGAGATTGTACATACCATTTTCCGGTGCCTTCAACTTATACTACTTCCTTCAGTAGTCGAGCCCGTCTGACAAAACTCCAATCAAGGAAATTACGTGGCCTGGAACGACACTGAGATGCACGACATCTTCAATGGAAAAAGTGTTGAAACTTATTCACAATATCGAAGTACAATCATGACTTCTCTACTATTAAGTGTTCTTCATGGGGTTTCCTGAGGTCTGACGACGAGCTTAAGGCCTGAAACTTTGTTTTCCAGCATCCTCTGTAAGCCGCCCACAATCCCTGTCAGACCACCGGGAAGGACCTCGACGCGGTTGGGCTGTTCATTGTGAAAAATAATAATCAATAGATGCCATTTATGAAATAACACTAGACTCGCCATAATTTTTCCTGACCCCACCAGTTGGGTCAAGTTGGAAAACACTTTTCGACCAAGATCGCGGTTGAGATGTAGGCTGCCAACCACATGGAATGCGGTTTTCCCATCCTCTCCAGACCTTATGTTGGAACTTACAGGAAGCATGAGGGCGAGTGTTCCATTGCGTCCGAGAATTTTCCATGCCGCCTTCTGCGTGTCCTCATTTGAAACAGAGTCAAACACGAATCCTGGAGGAGTGGCAAAGATTTTTGACGCCTCCGCGACGATGTCTGCTTTGCGGTCGATGACGTGCGTTGCGCCTAGCGATTTGACGAGGTCAGCGTTGTGCAGCGATGCAGTGATCGCGATAGGCGAGAATCCCGAGAGACGTGCGAGTTGAATTGCTGGCAAGGGAAAAAAAGAGTGAAACGAGGCCCAGGGTCTGGAGTTTACCAGGCTGCGCACCGAATTGTCCGACAGAAGAGGAGCCACCAAAGATGAGGATGCCTTGACCTTGGTATTTACCCTCCCCCGATGGTTCCCATGGTGCTGTCATTCCGGCCCCGGTACCCAAGGGATTGTAGAAAGCCACGGCTGCAGTACCTAGGGCTATTGGGATTGAAGAGGCTTCGTCAAGAGATATGTTAGCGGGTAACTACAAAAGATGGTTTGAAACAGATAAAGCGGGAGGGTGAAAGACGGCGTACCTTTGCGGCGATCTCTGCTGGGACAATGGTGTATTCTTGGAAGCCAGCCTTCTCAGCCTGAAGCGTGCCTTGATGAAATCTTGTTAACAAAGTGAGGGTTAGTTGTGGGCGATGAAAGCATCTGTGCTCACACTTTATCGCCCTTTCTGAATGTTGTTACACCCTCGCCAACTTGCTCGACTATGCCGGCTACATCTAAACCAAGAATAGCTGGGAACTTTTCGTAGAACAGACCATACTTTTGGATCTTCCAATCAGCGGGATTGAGAGCTGCCGCCATAATCTAAAACGTCGTTTCATATGGATTACTCCCAATAGTAGTAGCTTGTCCGCTATACCTTTACAAGAATATCGCCAGGCCCTGGCTTGGGAATGTCAATCTTTCCGAGTTCGAATGCACCTTGCTTGGCTACCAGGAGGAGAGCTTTCTGTTGCGCCATGATGTTTTCCGTGGTACGAGCTGTATATGCTGACTGTGAGCTCGTGAATGTTTATTTCGTATTGGGAAGTCGCTTATATCAACTGTCATTGGTAAAATCCTTTCCTTACCTGATTGGGCGCTTTAACTGTCAATGGTAATCCTATAATTGAAAATATGCAAACTTCAGGTTCTGCTACAAAACAAAGCAGAACTTTGTTTGAACAATCTAATTTATGCACTGATGTTGCAGAAATCACACCTCCTCAAACTTCAATATCTTTGCAAGGTTGTTGCTGGGATGCATCAAAATGGTCTTGTGCTTATGATGGTGTCATCATGTCTTTCTTTGTTCTATAAGCAAATTCAGATGATGCATGGAAAGCAGATGTGGTTGATTCATACATACATCAGCTGTGAACTATGATATAGGAAAACTGCTAGACATAGAAAATCAATCATTATTAGGCTTCAACAATGTACAAGACATATGTTGCAATTTAATAATCAAGAATCCAATGCTATTTCCTCAGAAATTATCACCAGTTGCTGTTTCTAATATCTTACAATACACACACTGACTCGGGTAACCTGTTTGCTTTGTATGCAAATTGTAAACAAGAGTGTTAATCAATTTCACTGGGATATACTCCAAAATTCTTCCCAATAGTTCTTAATAATGGCTTATGGACCAAACATGCCATTCAGGTAGACTTGAGTCCGAAGTGGACCATCGATTAGGGTTGAATATATTTGCGCCTTCTGGACCCATGATGACGAGGAATGCCCAACAGGCCTCACCGGTATAAAGCTGGTGGGGCTCAAGAAGTGAACACAGCCTGACAAGACTACACCATGGCTTTTCTCGCGAAAGTAGGGAGAACCTTCCGAATTACAGAACGTCGCCCTAGGTTATCTTAGGCTGCTGCTATGTATCATGGGCCCACCATGACAGCAAAGCCACCTAAGCAGGTATAGCAATATGAGGGCCTGTGATATCAAACTGGAGGATATAGTGGTTGAATTTAGAGAGAGAACTGGAATCCGATTCCATGCAGTGAAGAAATAGTATTCTGTACGCATAAAGTAAACCCTGGTAAGATATAGAAAATCCTAGTGTTGGAGAGGCGTGAGGGGTGAACAAGGTGATACAAATGAAAGAGGGAGATTTCGTCTAATGCAACGAGGAATTAAACAACCACGGTCACCGTCGATATCTATCCTCTATGTCTCAGCGGGTGGCGCCAGGCACGTGGCCATCCTTAGCAGCTGTCCGATCTACATTCGGTCCGCATACTACCAATAGGGTCAATACCAGGAGACAGGTTTCATGTGGGATCGAATGTCTCCTACTTATGATCATCACACACAATCCAATTCTAGTCAGCTTTGTTGGAGAAGTGCAA
>QMFG01002395.1:0-11021 GCA_003314545.1 Ramaria sp. MG151 | reverse complement strand
CTATTACTATTAGGGATGTTTCCGAACACTTTTACTAATCCAACATCTATCCACAACATCTATTGCTATTATTTGGATTCTGACAACCGTGTGTCAGAAGGCTGTTAAGCTTGAGCGAGTGAGATAGCTCATTGTAAACAGATGACTATTACTAAGCAACTGTAACTAACATTATGCAGCAAACAATGCTGCTCACACTTTTCCAACAAAGCCTGGCCACTCACAAGAGTTGATTCCATTGCCTGAAAGGTTTGGGTTAACAATGTCCTCTCACAAAGTATTGTGCTCTCATCATTCCATTGTATCTGTTCCTGTAGCAGCCTATAGCCATGCTCATTGTCTCTCACTGCTCTTAGAAATTTTATCAACAATCACACTCCAAGAGCAAAATAACTACAAATACATCAGGTTCCAAGGACAAGGACAAGCGAATGTCAAACTTGAATCCCACACAGTCCAGGAGACACAACCTGTCAGAACAGTTGGGAAAGGAAAGGAAACTTACCCAGAAAGAATGGCAATGGCACTTTGACACCAGCTCTGCCTCTTATGTGGCAAAAGTGGCTGCATGGCTGTAAATGCCTAAAATCAACATACAGTTATCCATGGTATTCTCACTACTCACTGTAAAGGTATGTAAGAAGGCTTTCTGCCACAGATGTAGACAGAATCCCCAATGAGAGGGGGGATCAAACTCCTCTAATTTTACTATTCACAAGACTCCATATTCATTATTAATGTGATTTCTGACAGATTTTGACTTTCTAGGTAGGACTGAGTATTGAGTGGGGAGGCATGAATTTGAGGCCTAGAAAAGCATACCAAAGACTGTTTACAGATCAATAGCCAAGGTCACATGAGCTGGAAAGAGTTTCTTTAAAAAATGAATAATGCTGGAATTTGTCCAGAATTTAGTTTAAAAAATGAATGTATTTTTGATATTCAACCTTAAAATTGCTACTACAGCAGTCACTCAGTTTTGTGACTTTCTCTAAGGTTTCTGCAACAAGTCTCAGCTAATAAAGGGATTCTAGCAGCTAAATTTGTATTTTATCTCTTTAGTAATGACTAGTAGCAGTTTGAATAAAATATGCTTCATGCTTATGTAATGGGGTGCTAGTTCTTGGTCAACATAGTTCTCTAACATGCATACGGTCTGGATTGCTGAAGGGGATGGATGTATTAAGTATGAAAAGCCATCAAAAAAATGAATATCTTGTTGTAAATATTAAATTAAAATATTTCAATTATCCTGGGACTATATATAATTGAGATATGAAAAATCACCCTGAGAGGGGAACTATCACGTCACAAGTCGGAACATTCACAAAATATAAGCACAAGGCCCCTATCCACTAACGCATGAGTGGTATACTGAATGAATCAAAAATCTATTTTGAGAGACTTCAAGAAACTTCCCAAGCCACAGCCCATGGAACAATCTCACTGGGATGATTCACACCTTCTGACACATGGGACAAATAAACTATTGCAAATAACAAGGTTCCAAATGCATGAGTTGAGAAAACAATCAGCAACATGCATATATGGTGGGAATGGATACATTGAAAACAGCCATTCACAACTGCTCTATACTCACAGCTCACCTCACCACCCAGTCAAACAGATATACTCTGTACCACCCCAGACTCCCGGGCTAGGCTTCAATCTGGCATCTTGCATAACCACCCTATTGCCTCAGTGTGGTTCGCAGCAAGATACCCACAGGCCCTGAATTGCGGGGGTAATGGCTCGTCTCAAACAGGTGAGGAATTACAAAGTAATTGTAACTAAGGCGTCACGGCTGAAAATTCCGGTCGAATCATTCCAACACTATGGAAACGATCGAAGCGAAGGGAAACTAGTTAGTAGGTAGTGATGGGTGGTTTAAATGATATTAGTCATTTATTTAATATTAATTAAATAAAACAATATCTAGTCCTGAACCAACATTTACTGCTAAGGACGGAGACACGTTGACCACGGAGACTGTAGACTTAGCAACCGCTATAGAATCTAGACATTGTAGCCAGTCTATTTGCAACGAAGTTCTGGGAATATAGTCTATTTACTTGTATTTCAAGCATTCAGATCGCAACGCCCTGGTCTGAGAGCACACCACAAAGGTTGCAGGGCAATAGCTCTCACTCCTCGTTGGACAAACCTGAAGCGTATGTCATGCAATCTTGGAAAGGCCTCACCGCCACTGCGCGGAGTGCCATCAGGAAGGGTAGGGCCTGTCCAGAACACTTCAGCAGCTGCGGCCGCACGAGGCCAGGCAATCGAGTCCAGATTCGAAGGATCAGACTGCTCGGTCCACAGAAGAGTTTCACCTAAGATTTTTCTTTTTAGCCGTCACACTTTGAAACTAAGGAAACGGGAACTTACCCCCAAGAATCAATTTGGTCTGTTCGTTGGTAAGACTGGCGAGAGGGTCAAACGAGTAGATCTGGAAGTGTGGTTCAATTCGGTCTGGGAACAAAATTGTGTACACGTACCTTCTGCCATGTCTTGAATGGATCACACCAACTGTTTGCAATATCGTCACCAATCCATTCCCCTGCGCCGCAGTCCTACAGCCCAGTGAGAGGGGAATACATGGAAGAAGATCCTTCTTTACCAGGTATAGAAAATCTGATGCAGCATGTATGACACGGAAACCTTTTTGCGCCACGCTAGCCACATTTTTTGAGGAAATCCAAACCCTGAAACAAGAGGGTCAACATTGGTGAATTAGGGAGCTTTACAAAAACTTGCATGGCGATCGTATCGTTGGAAAGCGTCACATTATGATCGAGGATCATCTCTTCCCAAACTACAGGTGTTTTCCCTGCCTGTCTGAGAGTCATATGGGTTGCCTGCGTGAAGCTATTGAGAGCTTGTTCAAGCGTCTGACCGCTAACCCTCAACTCCGCTTGCGTCTCGTTATCCTGGGCATAGCATGCTGTGTTGAGCTCATCTCCACCAGTAGAAAGGTACTTGGAAGGGAAATCGGAGGCTACGGAGCGAAAAATTGAAGTAGCGAGGTTGATAGCTTTCGGCGAGGCTAGTCTTAACTGTCCAGAGGGGGGTTCTTCACCAATAGAGGCGCGATTGGCAAAGAAGAAAGTCATCTAAGAGCTGAGAGACGTACCATTCGCAAATGTAGTCCAGGGCGAAGCTTGAGAACACGCGACCAGGTCCGGATGAGAGAACGCGATTGACCCTGTATGGCCTGGAGTATCGATTTCCTGTAATTCTGACGTCAGTTCTGGAATCTCCCCACCAGCTATGTCCCATAACTTACGACGACGACATCGATCCCACGCTATGAAATATAGCATAAGAACATGACTCGAAGAGGAAATAAGAAATTTCGACCTACTGCTCCTGCATAGGATATTATGTCCTTTATATCTGCTTTTGAGTACACAGACTCAGAAGAGTATGCCCCAGCTGCAGAGAGCTCTGGAAGAGCATCTACTTGCAGTGGCCAGGACTGTGTGTCCGTCTGTATTTCGTCAATGAGGTTCGACTAACTCATGGTACAACAATATAGACTCGGCTTACTGTATGCCAGTGGAAACTATTGAGCTAAAACGTTGAACGTTGATATGAATTTCAGACAAGGAGGTGTATTCAAAAAGTCTCACTTTGACCCAACTCATGGCGTCGAGTGTACGCTTAATGTCGCTGACAGGAAAGCTTATGGATCTCCAAGTAAGAAGGAAAAGAATTCAAAGCTCCCAAGAAGACGCACAAGTTACGAGCCGTGTCGAGCATAAATCCACGGTATGGGTATGCTGGAGAATCGTTGGAAATGTTTACTGGAGCTTGCGCAGTGTAAGTGATGCTCTGCAGTTGGTACCAGAGCTGACTGAAGGTCGTGAGACCTAGTGATATTGTTGGTTAAACGAACAAACGAATAAAATGCAAGCTTCATACCTCGGAAGAGGCCTAAGGTCGATTCAGCGGTCAGTTTGGCATTCGACCCGTCGGAGGGTACTGTTAACGTATATCCCTCGCTTCTCTCGGAAAGATCAAGGATGGCCTCGCTAAAAATGCTTTGAACGGGGCGACTTCCTATGATCGAGATTGACATGGATGCCAGCGATTTGGCCGTCTGGATTCCTTGAGTGTCGTTCACGCCACGGCCGACCACGAGCCTCTGTAATTTGTCCTGTTTGAGGAAAGCTTCCGTTCTAGCAACAGCGTCAGAAAGATCTGAGGGGGCATTTGGGACATTGACGTCGACACTAAAGCTAGGAGAGAGACGGAGAAGTGTAGTTCCTGCGTTCAGACTTCTGGGTATGGGCCAAAGACCTACGACAAGACGAAAGCAGAGTACAAAAGAGAAGAGGGAGACGGTATTAAGACAAACCATAACGAGGAAGTTTCATCAACGCAGGAGAGAAGCATTTTTGACTTTATGTATTGCAGTATACATTATGCGCTTACCAACGCCATGTGGTACAATTCAGCACCTCGTGGTTTGGAGAAGCCGCGGAGCTTTGCTGGCGATTTTCCTGAAAAAGATATGCAGCCGCATGACTCCACTCGTGACCTTCTACACGACGATAGCGATAGCACAATATTATGTTATGCAGCAAGTATCAAAAAGTATCAAAAAGAAGCGTTTGCAGTGACAACTTGAGCTGGACCGCACTGTCAGTGAAAGATTCCCCCAATGTCTTCATTGTTAGAGAACCACAATGATCGTCGTGCTCCTGCTTCGCCTTCTGAACCGATTCCCGATTCTGATATGCGCCTACGAGAGCTAGGGTATGCACCTCAGTTTAAGCGAGATATGAGCTTCCTTGGTGTCATTGGGATCAGTTTTTGGTATGAGGTACCACACCACTGTCAAACTGTGACACTGACACTAGAACACGCAGTGCTATTGGAATTTTGACAGGTAGAAGCGTGAAGCACGCTGGAGAAGTTCAATGCTAAAAATGGTTTGATAGGCATGTCGAGTGCTTTCCAGACCGGGTACGTGTCAAAGAATCGGTAATAATGGATTTGTGCATAAATAATTAAAAATCTTTTCAATACCAGCCTGTTCTCAGGTAATCTCTTGGAATAAAACTGGCCTACTTGTACTTATCTTACAGAAGGCGGGCCCTTGAGCCTCTTTTGGGGATGGAACGTGCGCTGACCCAAGTCTAATCATCAAGTTGTTGGTTATTTCCCAGCCTTTTTTAACAGATATGCTCTCTCTTTATGTTTTTAATTTCTCTTTGCCTTGGAGAAATATGCAGCGCTCTTCCTACCATGGGTGGACTGGTAAGTACATGTGAATCATGATAGGAATCAGCTTGAGATGAGTTCGTCCCAGTATTATTGGGTCTGCAACATGGCACCAAATTATCCCGCACTGGGGTCGGTGATGTGTTCTGTTACGTTTCATTTCTCGGACTTACTGCAAACCCGGTGCATAGTTTTGCAACAGGGCTGCTGTACACATTTGCAATGATATTCACAGGCTGTTCCGGGAACCTCAGGTGAACGCACATTCACATATCAATTGAAAAACATTGTAACCCTTCTGAATTAGCACTGCGCTTTATATAGCTTCGTTAGTCGAAGTCGGTACTGGTGTGACTCTCAAACGAGGTAAAGTGTACTTATATTTTACCATCGTAACACTTGATATGACGTAGCTTCTTAGTTGAGATTACAGTCATTGCGTGGGGGATTAATATTCTCAGCGGCATCATCAATACGGTTGGAACCCGTGCCATCGGAACCGTCTCTAAAGTTAATAGTGAGTCGACGTCCAGCTGCGTCCCTATAAACTTTGAATTATCTGCTTTGCTTATTGAGTATGAAATAGTGTGGTGGACCCTAGGCGGTACTCTATTCTTAGTTATATCTCTTTTGGTTAAAGCCCCGCACAAGGTGATTTTGTTGACTTTTGATCCGATTCTTTGAAAGAGCTCCACGAATACCGTCGCCGCTCAGAACTCCGCGAAATTCGTCTTCACCGATTTTGAAAACTTTACAGGGTGGGGAAACGATGGTTTTGCGGTTCTTCTCGGTTTTCTCCAAGTAGGTTCAAAAATTTCTGCAATATCTACTTATATCTTGCACAACAACAGGCTATATACACCCTTGAAGGCTGCGAAACTGCTGCTCAAGGAAAGACCCTCTATATTTTTCAATGCAGAAGTTTTGTTAAACCCGTCAAATTTGTAGTGGCGGAGGAAGCCCAACGGGCAGAGATACTCGCACCGATCGCCATTGGTAAGCCTTTATAATAAGCCATCAAAAAGAAACTAATTCTAACCGCTATCGATAGTATCGTCCATTGCAGGGAGTTGGTTTGTTGGCCTGATTTACATGATAGCCTTGCTGTTTTCTGTCCAATCTATCTCGTCTATCCAAGGATCCTCCTTCAGTATTCCGATCGCACAGCTTTATTTTGACGCTGTGGGGAAGAACCTGACTATTGTCAGCCTGGTGATCATATGCAGTGCTCAGTGAGCACATTTGTGTCTTCCCTGTCAAGCTAGATTAGTTGTATTTTATAGCTAATTTTTTCAATTAGGTTTTTCGCTGCCGTCACGTATGCATCTTCTTCTTTCACTATGCCCACATCTTACAAGAAAGACCATATAGAGCATGGACTGCTTCTTCACGGTTGTTCTATGCACTCGCGCGAGACAACGCTTTACCATTCAAGTCATCGTTTATGTCACTGACGGGAGGCCAAGCTCCATGGCTCGGTGTATGGATCAGTGTTCTCATCGGGTCAATCATAAGCTGTGCATATATTGGATCCCCCGTCGCATGTATGTACTTCCTATTCCTGTTCTTCACAGCGTTCTGGAGACTGACAGTAGAGATATATGGATAGTCAATGCGATTATTTCGAGTGTGTAGCGTCTCCCAACTTAGACTTCATTAACAAACAGTTCCATAGGCACTACTATCTCTGTCATGCTTTCCTATGGCATGCCAATATTGGTCCGTACTATATGGCCTGACAGGTACGAACCAGCCTCACTGACATCAATACTTCGACGTGCTAACGCCTTGTGGCGATAAGTCTTCGTCAACGAGGACCCTTTCATCTCGGGAAGTACAGTAGGGGAGTCAACATCGTCAGCCTCCTTGTCAGCTGCGAAGTTATCAGTTGAACTCGTTTTCACATTTTAACTCCCTTCTCCTCAGTTCGCAATTTTCATTTCCATCCTCTTCATCCTCCCCACTACTCGCCCCGTAACTTCTCTGAATATGAACTACGCAATCGTAGCAATTGGTGGACTACTCGTTCTCATCCTGGTTGCGTGGTTCACGTATGGGAAGTATCACTTCCGAGGTTCTGTTAGGACAGTTGATGTGGAAGTTTATACCACTGCGGAGAGGTCTTCGAAGGATGCATTTACGACGACGAATATTAATGAGAAAGTTGATTGATGTCAGGGCTGGTGATAGTGATTTATTTATGCAAATAGTTGTGGTAGCTACACTTAAACATAGCTCTACCATGTTGCTTTTGTACAAAGTAAACCACCAGATTTCCAAAATGTACTCTTGGTACATGGATTCCTGCAGTTGATTTGGCTAATCATTCACATATTCACACTTGAGACCTGCCAGGATGAAAATGTTGGAATACACGATGCTTATTGTCACCTTATTGTCACATGTCCACACTACATGCTATTGTTCTGCTTCACACCTTCAATATAACATAGACCTTTGTGCTAAAGGGCTGTGCACCTGGTGTGAGTTCAATTGCATGATCCCATGGTTTACGAGGGGGGAGTTGGTCAAATGACTCTTTGGAGAAGACATCCTTAAACTCCTGATAGGGTTTAGGGACAAGGTGTTAAGAACTAGATCAGAATGGAGGCAGAGATAGAGCTGGGACTCAAGATAGAGTCAACCGAGGTTTGGGGTCGGGTGTCAAGATCATGATTTATGTTCTACTCCGCCTTCCGAACCACCCAAACATCACTCTTCTGAATCAATTCTTCGGAACCCGAATTGTCGCCAAACTCATCACACATGAACCATTCAACACTTTGTCACCCTTAACACCTTGAATCGTCCTAGCAACATCACAAGGACCCAACCAAGAGATCAGGTTCTATTATTAGCCTTTCCTCAGAAAAGAAGCATCTACACTATCCCCATCACTATCCCCATCTATTTCTAGGAACTCAATATCAGGGTCGATTCTATGCTTCTAAAAGCTTATGGTGACAAGACATACAATTCAAGATGTTGATGTGTTCATCCCTGACACTCAGGGTTGTCGTTTAAGGAAGTGAAACAAGAGTTCATCTATCCAAAACGACATATGATTTGGAAACAGGTTTCAGGACTTATTCCTAGTTTGTTAAATCTTTTTCTCATTCACAATTTTCACCCAACCCTTGTTCTCTATTTTCTATGGTCATTAACTAGCATACATGTACCTTAGCTATTTTTCTGATCCTCAACGGACTACTCCCCATTCGCTCTTGCCTCCGAACCTCCCAGTATATAAGTAGCACATTCCCATGTATACTCTCTAGTTCAATTATTGCACATCTACTTGATTGATCTACTTGGCTTAACAATTCGTCGTGAACAATCTTGAAAAACAACTTCACTTCAAAGTAAGTCCTATAAAACTTATCAATTTGAATTTGATTACACTTCGAAAGAATGTAATCTCATTGGGTGTGATTGGCATGAACTAAATGATTCATCCGATCCATGAGATAGAATCCTTTCGGAATATCTATCTCTTCGGAATTATGCACCTCTTCACAAATATTCCGAAAGCCGTTTGCTTTTACTGTAGGATTACTATTAACTTTCGAATACCATTTTCTTTATATGAAAACATTTTCGAACATTATTGCTAACAATGCATTCATCTATAACACTTATCTTTAATAATTGAATTCTGACATCAGGTTGCCGAGGAGGGCTGAGGCTCAGCAAACAAGTTGAATGGGACTTGGCTTCAGCTTATGTGCTGTGCCAGCTCAGAGTCCTGTTGAAGTATGTGAAATCACCAACACTATTTTCTTGATTTTCTACCATTTTCCCCTTATTTTCTGGTAGAGTAGTTTGTGTGTTACTGATTATTTAGTAGTTATACCTGCACTTTTATTGTTTATTACATCAAAAAAGCGCAGGTAAGGCTGGGGAGTGTGGGAGTGTATCTTCATCTTTTACACTCATAACACATCCCCAGACTGGATTGACCATCTAGGGGCTGTTGAGGTGGTTCTAATATCATTTTAATTTCGCTTTTTTCAAGTCCTGTCCCATATTTCAAACAAGGCCTGAGGTCACCCAAAGTTTGGGTGTGACCTTTAGTGAAGGGGACGAGAGAGCATAAGGATTAAGAGATAAAAGTATATTGGGTATCTTAGTCAATATCAGAACTGAACTACATGTATACGAGCTGGTAGTTTATATACGAAGAAGTTCAGGGATCGGGGAATGGGTGACCAAAGTCAGGGTTGTAAGCTATGCAAAGAGAGATCAAACACAAGATGGAAATAGATATGAAACAAGTTTGAGGTGGCCGGATGTTTGGGCCTGAGGGCCCAGATGTTTGGGGATTGGCATGGTGGTGTGGGTTCTGACAGTGCCCCCTGTCAGGGGACAACCCATTTATGCCAAATCCTCCACCTTCAAGGCCCTTACACATGCGAAGCACAAGTCCGAAGCATGGGAACCTCAGTCCGAAGCCTCAGGTCCTTGACCCAAACCTTCCAAGTACAAACCCGAAGTCTCGGGCAACGAGTCCGAGACCTCAAATCACCCGAGACCTCCACCAACCTCGGGGAATAGCCCGAGCATCTGATCCAAACTTTCGGCCCGACATCCGGCCTTCGTCAGGGTCGAAGTGCCTTATGGGGAAAGAAGTCGGGTAGGGTTGATAGCGCGTAGGAGTGCCCCTGGTTGGGAATTAGGTAGTCGTATATAGTTTCTTCACTAGTAGCAGGGATCCCTAGACTTTTCTCTTTGGATTTCCCCTCTACTAGGTGAGAGTTCCTTCACTGTATTTTCTTATGCATATATATATCTTTGGATTTCCCCTCTACTAGGTACCTGCGGGCGCTAGGAGGGTTGCCCTTACAGTAGAAAAGTCTCCAGAGAAGGACCAGTGGTCAGAGTGCAACTACCAAAATAGGTAACTACGGAATCAAGGACAGCGACTCGGAGGACGCAACCTCTCCCGTACGCACTGCACCTGATTACCCCTCCTCTATCATCGGAACACCCAACTCCGAACGCCGAATGGACCCTCCTTCCTTACTTGAGATGGATATGTCAGAAGACCGATGCTATTCAGTTAGCATTAAAATCTATTCTGGCAAAACTGGAGATTGATCCACTAGAGGGACCGACGAGCCCAAAACCGAACCCGATCCCTAACATGGACTCGTGGGATAATCCTGAAGACCCGAATGTGGGGAGCATAGGGAGAAGCCTTCGGCCGGCCCTTCCTTCGGATTTCGATGGAGACCGAAACAATGGGCATGCATTCCTCAATTCCTGTAGGCTCTACTTCCAGATTTGTAAAGGAGACTTCCCGAATGACCAGGTTCGAATCCACTGGGCCCTGTCCTTCCTCAAAACTGGCCGAGTGGCTCGTTTTTCAAACGAAGTAATGCGGACCGAACGCAGAACTCAAAGAGCCAAATACTCGGACTGGAGAGAGTTTGAAAGGTCCTTTGAGGAAAACTTCTGCCCAAGGAACGAACAAGTCTTGGTGCTTACAAAGTTGGAAGGCACGAGCTGGTATCAAGGGAAAGACTTGGTCGAAGACTACATAGACCAATTCTCAGAACTGATAGAGATGGCCAAGTACTCAGACAATAAGACCATTGTGATCAAATTCCGCAAAGGCCTTGATCCCACCATCCAGAACAGAGTGGCAACGCTTGGAGATCGAATGCCAGACATCGATGAACCCGAGAAGTGGTTCCAAGCAGCCCGAAGGGTAGCTTGGAACCGAGAGGCAAATGAGGCATTTACAGAATCCAACCGAAACACGACGAAGGTCCACACCCGAACTGCACCCC
>QMFG01002394.1:0-124536 GCA_003314545.1 Ramaria sp. MG151 | reverse complement strand
TTTTCCAATGTTATTGCTAACAATATATTTGTTCATAACATTCAACTTTGATAATTGGATTCTGACACTCACCTAGTATGATTACATTCTTTCAAAGTATAATCAAATCTAAATTGATAAGTTTTATAGGACTTACTTCGAAATGAAGTTACTTTTTTTGAGTGTTCACGACGAATTGTTAAGTCGAGCAGATCAATCAAGTAGACGTGCAATAATTGAACTAAAGAACATACATGCAAATGTGCTACTTATATACTGGGACGTTCGGAGGCAAAGGCGAATGGGGAGTAGTCCGTTAAGGATCGGAAAAGTAGCTAAAGTACATGTATTCTAGTTAATGACCATAATGAATAGAGAACAAGAATGGGATGAAACTTGTGGATGAGAAAGGGGTTTAACGAACTAGAAATACACCCTGAAACCTGTTTCTGAACCATATGTCTTTTCGGGTAAACGAACCCTTGTTTCACCTCTTTAAATGACGGTCCTGAGTGACGGGGATGAACTCGTCCACATGTGGAATCGTATGTATTGTTTCCATAAGCTTTTAGAAGCATAGAATTGACCCTTCTATTGAGTTCCTAGAAATAGATGGGGATAGTGATGGGGATAGTGTAGGTGCTTCTTTTCTGAGGAAAGGCTAATAATAGAATCTGGTTTCTTGATTGGGTCCTTGTGATGTTGCTAGGATGATTCAAGGTGTTATGGGTGACAAGGTGTTGGGGGGTTGTAGGTGTGACAAGTCTGCCGATGAATCGGGTTCCAAAGAGTGGATTCGGAAATGTGATGTTCGGATGGTTCAGATGGTTCGGATGGTTCGGATGGTTCAGATGGTTCGGATGGTTCGGATGGTTCAGATGGTTCGGATGGAGGAATGAATCGTAAATCATGATTGTGACAATTATCACTTTATGATACAAGACAATGAGGAGTTTGTCTGTAGTAGCCCAGTTACTGTACAGTCAGGTCAACCCTGACTAGTCCCCATAACATCCCTAGACCCAAATATAAAACCAAGTGGACTTATCCACAAGTCCAGTAGCCAATTAACTAATATAGTCCAAGGTATTTAACCAAAACAAATAAAACTGATTAGCTGTGCTAGCATATATACACTTCCCCCCATACCCAGCACTTAAGCATCCACAAGTCCAGTAGCTAATTAACTAATATAGTCCAAGGTATCTAATCAAAACAAATAAGATTGACTTAGCTGTGCTGGCATATATACACTTCCCCCCATACCCAGCACTTAAGCACCCATCCAGCTATTTCAGGGATATGTGTATATGCATACACCAACGCATCCACAACAGGGCTAACAGGAATATTCTGAGGCTGTGGAAGATTTGTTGCTTTCATTTGAGCTATTGATAGATCAAATACCGAGTGGTGGCTAGTGAGTAGCGACACTCGACATTTTGTGAACAAAACATCCACAATCTAAAGCTGTCCTTCTGCACTTAGGTCCTTAAAATGAGACTAGTCAATGGTGCAGACCAGATAATACACATATGACTCACTTTCAGTATCACTACTGCTCCAGAGGCATACCCAAAACATATCATTGATTTGCGACAATCAAAGACTTTGAAATCACGATACTGAGGCGGAATCCAACATCTCGGTTGGCCATTCCCGTAAATGATCCACTTCCTATCCTGGGATACAAACAATCCTGGCGGAATTGGCCAGCCTGGAAAGCTCAAACTAGTAAAATATTGAGGTATGGAATACCTTCTGGGTTGCAGAATGGGGCTAGGGAAGACTGCTAGCTGGCCGCCTGTTCTTATCTTCCAGACCCGGACAGTATTGTCAGACGATGTGAAAGCGACGCTCCTGCCGTCTGGCGAGAAGACAAGGGATATCGGCCCCCCTAAACGCCCCCAGATTACGGTCTCCGACCGGCTCGCTATGTTCCAGACCCGGAGAGACTTGTTGCCAGATACAAACGCAACCCGACTGCCGTCATGTGAGAAGACAACTAGTGTCGCAGTATCGAAACCCCCCTTAAACACGGCCACCGTCTCCCCTGTGTTCCTACACCAGATCCGTACAGTCTTATCATAGGATGCAGACGCTATCCGGCTGCCATCTTGCGAGAAGACGACTGAACTCACAAGACTTGAATGTCCCGCGAGCACGGCCTCTGACTCACCAGTCATCGTGTTCCACAGCCGAAAAGTATAGTCTTTGGATCCAGACGTAATACGACTGCCATCTGGCGAGAAAACGACTGATCTCACCATGCCTGAATACTCATTGAATACGGCTACAGTTTCGCCTGTCATCGTGTTCCAGATCCGGACAGTACCGTCCCGAGATCCAGACGCGACCCGGCTGCTATCTGGCGAGAAGATAACCAATGTCACAATGCTCGAGTGCCCCTCGAGCAACGCCTCCGAGTCGTCTGTCGTCGTGTTCCACAACTGGACGGCATTGTGAAGGGATGTAACAATTCCAATGCGGCTACCGTCGGGCGAGAAAGCGACCAATGTGACATGGCCTGAATGCCCCTTGACCACAGCCGCCGAATTGCCCATCGTCGTGCTCCACATCCGGACAGTTCTGTCGTGGGATGCGGACGCGATCTGGCTACCGTCGGGCGAGAATATAACCGATGTTACACGGTCTGTATGTCCACGAAGTACTGCCTCCAACTGGCCCGTCGCCGTGTTCCACACCCGGACAGTTCTGTCGTACGATGCAGACGCAATCCGGCAGCCATCTGGCGAGAAGACGACTGATGTTACCC
Source organism: Ramaria sp. MG151 (assembly GCA_003314545.1). Classification (NCBI taxonomy): domain Eukaryota; kingdom Fungi; phylum Basidiomycota; class Agaricomycetes; order Gomphales; family Gomphaceae; genus Ramaria; species Ramaria sp. MG151. The sequence goes on along the minus strand of QMFG01002394.1, from coordinate 121,781 downwards.
AGTTTGAATGCCCCTTGAGCACGGCCTTCGAGTGCCTCGTTGTCGTATTCCACATACGGACAGTGTTGTCGTAGGATGTAGATGCGATTAGACTTCCGTCTGGCGAGAAGGCGACCGATATCACGGGGCTTGAATGCCCCTCGAGCACGGCTTCCAGCTTGCCCGTCGTTGTTTTCCACATCCGGACAGTATTGTCATAGGATGCAAAGGACGCAATCTGGCTGTTGTCCGGAGAGAAAACGACTGATCCCACTTTGCTTGAATGTTCACAGAGCACGGCTACTTCTCTACCCGTCGTTATGTTCCAGATCCGGACAGTATTGTCGTAGGATGCAGAGGCAATCTGGCTGCCGTCAGGAGAGAAGACGATTGATGTCACCCAGCTTATATGTCCCTCGAGCACGATCTCCGACTCGTCCGTTATTGTGCTCCAGACCCGGACAGTATTGTCGGGAAGCGCAGACGCGATCCTGCCGCCGTCGTGCGAAAAGGCAACCGATGTTACCTGCTTTAAATACTTCTGGAGCACAGCCTGTGGCTCGCCCATTGTTATGTTCCACATCCAGACTATGTCGTCGTAGGATGCAGATGCGATGTGGCTGCCGTCTGGCGAGAAGACGACAGATGTCACGGGGTTTGAGTGCCCTGTGAGCACAGCCTCCGACTCGCCTGTACTCGTGTTCCAGTTTCGGACAGTATTGTCGGAAGATGCAGACGCGATCCGGCTGCCGTCGGACGAGAAGACGACAGAATTGACGCAGTCTACATGTCCCTGAAGCACAATCTCGCAGGGGTCCCATGTCCTTCGCATCCCGCTGATAATCTTCATATTGCAATTCTCCACCCGCGTGTACTGACTGCGGATCCGTGACTTTGCTGGGAGCCATACCAACGCAGATTCGTACGCTTCCAGACAATGGTCTTTGATAAGTTCAAAATTCTCTATAACAAATCGTCGAGAATCTACGATTGTCAGCAACAAGTCGCGCTGCGACTAATGGCGGTCATCGAGATATGAATTGTAAATAGAGCAGGAAGGACTTACCATTGCCCAACCTTCCAGTTTCCGCAAAGAAGTGATCGCGCTACCCAGAAGTCCACCAAGACTCAGGCACTCTATCCACTGTAGAACCTTCTCGTCGAAGAATATGCGCAGTGCTTCGGACAAATTGTCCATCGCACGAACTCCTGCTCTGATTTCGGCAACATGAGAAGCCCAGTAAACACAAGCGTAAGAAAGAATGTCGGGAACGCAGCCCTTGATGGTTGAAGACGGTATCTGCGCATTCGGAGGTCGTCCATCCAAGCGACATATATTCTTCTGAAGGCGCCGTTGCATCAACGTGAGGCAGTAATGAGCCAAGTCTTTGTGGGACTCAGAAGAGTCGATGAAGTGCTCCCCGGAGCGGTGACGATCGGTAAGGTAGTCTGGAAACGAGGTATGAAATGTCGTGATGGGTACACTGTCATCTCGGGTTTTCGGCATAAGTATGACGGAATGGACGGACGACAAAGACGCATGAACTTCATCACAACTGAAGCAGAGCACCGTAGCCAGATTATCAATCGAAAGAGGGCTCTGAGCGCTGATGACCACACGAAGCACCTCAATCAGGACCTTCCGTACCTTGTCGCCCGCCGATTTGCATGCCGCCTGCAAGATGGTGCCGTACAGATGGTCTAATTGATCTGTTTTACCATCCAAGTTTGTAGCAGAATCTCCAGTCACCTCTGTCAGGCACAGCCGCATGTCGCCCCCACTACCAACATATTCACATACAGTTGCAGCGTAGATAAAAAGCTTGCCCGAATGGCGTACAAGAGCATCAAGCTCGCGTTTAGGTGGCCATTCTTCTGATGACCGCTTGAAATCCCCTCGCCTCTCCGCCATCGTCCGTAAACGTTCCCTCGCATAGATCTCGATGTCCGCGCTTACGATATTCTCTTCGACGTCGTGAAGATGAAATTTCGCAGATTCCTTAAAATCTGGCAGATTGAAAGTATTCCGGATCTGTTGTTCTGGACGGCTGGTAACGAAGAATTTTATAGGGAGAAAGAGAGAGTGCTCTGAGATGATAAATAGCATATCGGCGACTTTAGATTGATCGGCACATTCATCCAAAGCATCGATGATGATAACAACAGGCCTTTTGGAAAGATCTTTTGCAGCTGCCTGGGCCGGGTTGACGATGAGGTCGCGAAATTGGAGTTCCATGCGTCGCGTTCCAGCTTCAGGGTCCTCTTTCAAGGCCTCCAAGAGGGCATGACGTATGGACGGGAAGCGTCGAGCCAGTTCATACGCCACAGTTGGAAAGATCCGGTCCACATCCCTGCATTCACCCTGTGTGCGAGAGCAAAAGAAGGTGGCTCCAAGCATGCCCAACTTGTCCAGTATCTCACTGAAGGAGTAAGCAATGGTGGTTTTTCCTGTTCCAGCCATGCCACTCAGCCAATAGATTTTGGTGTTCTCGGGGTCGGTCGCCCACGTGACGAGACCAGCGAGGATTGCTTCGCGAGTGCTCTCTGTGCACGCACGCCGTGTACCAGAGGACGCTGCGTTGTAGGCTGCATAGGCTGCATAGGCTGATTGTCGAAGAATTTGAAATAAAACATGCTAGTCATGTCACCTATTAAGTGAGAGTGATAATGACAAGAAAGTAAAATGACTCACGGACATAATCTCTTCTGCAATCCCTTCGACAGCAAGTGCAGTATCCATCTATGCTCGTCAGTGTCAGATAAGGGCTAATCGACTAGAGATGAGTCACCTGGAAAGCATCGAAGAGATAAGAGAGTGTGCGGTACGACGCGGCAATCTCAGTAGCATCTTTCGCGCCTTCTGCGGCACGTCTTATGAACCCATGTGACATAGTTCGCTGAACGACAGCCCTTTGGTGTTGTATAGCACTGTGGGCTGTCATCAACCTATAGGCTTACGGATCAGAACTCAAGAGGTCCTCACGTCGATAGGCCATCAAGACGACGAGTAAAGGATGACGCGGAAGAATAGGAATCGTGTCGATGGTTCTTAATAATGGAGACTACTGCTTCAAGTCTTCGCTCTAGATCCCGATTGTCTTCTCGGCTCTGACAAGCTTTCTGAGAGCGCAGATTGAGTGAGATGATATGATACATCGTTATGCTTGAAAGTCACATACTTCCACAACGTCGATAACCCCCAAGAATCCTGCAACTGCTAACTTCAGCGGAGGCAATGGTGCTGTCTTTTCGACCAATTGGAGCGTCGTTTTGAGGCCTTCAAACACAACGCTTGTTGCATCGGCGACACGACTGCGAGGGGCCTGTTTACGAATGATTCTGCCATAAATGCTAGATGTGTGTTTCGTCGACTGTGTTGATCCACTGGAAGAAACCAGCATGGGTTCAGATGTAATGACAGGGGAGTCTGACTCTGCATCCTGCCCAACTTCTTTCGTGGTATCGGGCTCTGCAATAGGTGCAGGTGAAGTCCGTCTCCTCAGGCTAGAGAGGAGCTTCTTGACTGCACCCGTGACGCAATTAACGAACTCATTGAACAAGGGAGGTTTAAAGTGCAGTGAACTTGTCATCGACTGTACCCTCGAAGGTAAAGCGCCGAGGGAAGAGAGGTGGGTAGCATGTCCGCGACGTTTAGCGTCTTTATATAGTAAACTTGCTAGAAAGAAGCATCATGGCAGTGTGAGCGATGGGACAGGCACACAGCGGCGTCTTCTCACGAACAAGATGCCGGAAAACAGAAAGCGGCTCAATCTACTTTTCGATACCTAGGCACAGAACTTCCAGGCTGCAGGGTGTCGTTGAGCATTGCTACTCGCTAATCGCTGAAGAGACGAAGTGGTAGCGCCCAGACGCTTATTCGCCTTAATCGGATTGGTGGCTATGCAAATGGTCATGCTGTGCAATATTTGTCACTAAAGACTCCATCGAAGACCTGGCTAGAAAATACCTGTAGGTGGATCTATGTTCATACCACTCTTCAAACCAGTATAACTAGGTAGTGCTTGCTTCAAATTCCAAGAGGCTATGGCACCCTTCCGCTCCAATTGCTGCTCCTTATTGTGCCCGCCCCGCACATCTGCATATCCCTACCAATAGTCTGCATATCTAGAGTCAGATTTGAAGACAAGTGAAATACCGTGGATAATTGCTCAGAAGTTGAATTTCTGCTCAGTGAGCTGCAAAGGATCTAGACCGTTGGAAACTGTGGCATGAGCTAACAGGAACTGGCACCTTTACGTAATATGGGCGTTTACCTCACGTGAGCGCAAAATCTCTTCGCAAATTTTTCGTGAAAAATGAGAAAAGTGTTAGGATTTGCCTACTAAAATTTTTTTTTTTGATATTTTGACCTTAAAATTGCTACTAAGGTAGAAGTCACTAGGAACGGGCACCCCTTACGTAATATGGGCGCCTACGTCACGTGAGCGCAAAATCTTCTCACAAAAAAATGAAAAGTGCTAGAATTTGCCCGGAAATTAGTTTTGAAAAAAATTTTTTTTTTTTTTTTTTTTTTTTTTTTTTTTTTCAATATGCTAAGACAAAAATATAATTCTGCAATAAAACTAGGGCTGAGCTTCCATGTCTCCACTGCTACCACCCTACAGTCTACCCATCCTGTCCGTACCAAAGACCGCTTACGTGATCGATAGCCGAGGAGCCGAGGTCACGTGACCTCGGCTATCGACCACGTGACCTGCAAAATGTTCTTCGTGAAAAATGAAAAGTGCTACGATTTGCGCGGGAATTACAAAAAAAATTTTTTTTTTTTTTTGGATATTTTGACCTTAAAATTGCTACTAGTCACTCAGTTTTGTGTTTTTTTCTAAAGCCTCTGCAACAAGTCTTAGCAAGTAATATACTAAACATATTCTAGGAGCTAAATTTGTGTTTTATTCCACTCCTAATATCTAGTAGTGATTTTGAAGAAAATGAGCTTCACGCTTATGTAAGGGGGTGCCCGTTCCTAGTGACTTCTACCTTAGTCACCCAATTTTGTGTTTTTTTTTTCTAAAGTCTGCAACAAGTTTTAGCAAGTATACTAAACATATTCTAGGAGCTAAAATTGTATTTTATCCCTCTCCTAATATCTAGTAGCAATTTGAAGAAAATGAGCTTCACACTTATGTAAGGGTGCCGTTCCTGGTGACCTCTACTTTAATAAATAAATGTAGATCATTCTGATTTGTTGATGGGTAGTTTCTACTTCAGAACAGAAAGTGCTTAGAGGGAGGAATTCATGCAGACGTTGGCTATGAAAAGCCAGCTGCATGGCACTGTGCACCTTTCTTAGCATTCTACCATAAGCCTTTGTCTTCTTCAAAAATCTTCCTTTTGCAAGGCCTTTGGTATCGCTTCCCGTATCTCCACTCAAAACCCTCAATCAATGAAGCACTTCCTGATCAGACATGCCCGCGCCTCGATCCGAGATGCAAGTGAAGTCAGGGAGATAGAAACAAGGGGGCGCAAGTAATCAGCCAGAGAGTAGACCGTTCATTGTCAGTATCATTGCACTGTAAGTTGGACCGGTTCAATATGGGACGACCGCATCTGCGCTTTAATCCTTGGTCATAGCCATCGTTATGTATATAGTATAATTGATGATCCCAGTTCTCTATGTCTGTCAGTCCTGCCAGACTATCCGTAATCTCAACTTACGACCAAAATGGCTAACACTCAATTTCCGTGAACGACTTGCCCGGTCACCTGTAGCGTTATACCCTCTCCATTTTGCACTGGAATTGAAAGCGAAAGAGAGTGAATAAAATCTGTAGGCCCTCGAACAAGGTTATCTTTAGCGATTTGCCGCTGCATATTTAGGTATTCTCCAGAAAGCTAGGTTCCATAATAGCGGGGCCCCTGGGGTACAAGATAGTGAGCTGCGTAACAACGAGGTGAGATGTTGATTTTCATCCAATTTGTGCTAGTTAAGAGGTGGTGACATCACCATTCGATCCACAAGAATTGAATCGGAGAAATTAAATTAAAGACAAAGGTCCAGGGCAAGAACCAGGGAGAGTGCCTTACACGTGTTACTGGTATTGACCTTCCGTCGAAGTTCAAAACTGACAAACGAGATGAATATTGTACCAGAAAACTCATTGAGCTTCCGGCATGGCTTTGATTATTTAATACAGAGAGAAAAAGAATTGCAAGCCTGAGGCGAGGTTTGAGCTTTTGCACCAGGTGGTCGTCCGCCTTTGTCTTTTGAAATGCGTTGAATATGCACACAACCTTAATCGTGATAGGTGCCTTCGGAAAAGCAGCCACCAAATTCATGGCAGGACGCACCTGTAAACGTATGCAAACGTAAACACGACTATGAGTGGAGATTATTGTTATTCTTAAGAATATATGGTTTTTTATAGTTGGTTAGTCGTGTCATTCACTGATCAGAGACCAGTGATATGGTTCAGGCGGAGTCGCTACAAGCAAGAGATGGCCAACAATGCATGCTTTTGAGCTCTGACGTCAATAGCATGGCTTTAATTTGCACTGACAGTGTTATTATGTTTTCTGCGTTTCACAGAAACTGAACACGTTATCTAGTTTAAGAATAACACTGATAAAAGTCTCAAGGTTGATAGTCACGCACCAGATTCAGGGAGAGAATAACTTAAATGTCAATAATCGACCCAATATCGAGAGGCTAGCTTATAAATCTGGGAGTGGATGAGAATCTTCTCGCATTCACCCACAAAAATAATTTCTGGAACGATGATGGATGAGCGGAGCTTGAACGCGCTCATCTACCTACATATCTCTACATTTGCACTTCAACCCATCGCAACGCTCTCAACGACTCCTCCCATCAGCACGGCTGTATAAAATGTCCATCGTTTCCATCAAGAACGTCCAAGTACGTCTATTATCGCGTCTGGCCACGAGCTAGTGATCAACATGTGTGGTTCTCAGTTCTTGAACAACCCTGCGCGTTTCCTCGATCCATACCATTTCCGAGTCACTTTTGAATGCATTGCCCCTCTCAAAGATGGTATGTGAACGGCCGAACCATGTTAGAAAGAGACTGTCTGACATTATGGGTTTTAGATCTTGAGTGGAAGCTAATCTATGTTTCATCACCGGACAACGAATCGCTAGACCAAGAGCTTGATGATTGTCTTGTTGGACCTGTCCCCGTAGGCGTCAACTCGTTTGAGTTTCAGGGAACAGCACCGTCACCGTCACGCATACCACCCGACGATGTCCTGGGGGTTGCCGCTCTTATACTGACAGGGAGTTATAATGACCAAGAGTTTGTGCGGGTGGGATACTATCAGAACACGGAGTACGACAATGAGGAGATGAAGGAGAATCCACCCGCATCCATTGTGTTTGAACGGCTTGTGAGAGATTTATCGGACAAGCCAAGAGTGACGAGATTTAACATTAAATGGTAAGTTTTCTCGGTGCCTGGCGATTACCCGCTAACTGATGGATGTCAGGGATGTTGCGCCACCACAGCTGGCACAGGTCATTGCCCCATCAGGGCCTACTGTGGTGCAATCAGCGCCTGTTCCTTCTGCGAATGACTACATCGTGAGCACTGGACCCAACGGCGTCGCGGTTTCATAACAGAGTATGTCTGTTTTCAACTGTCGGACTGACTTTGGTGTATTGTATGTTGTGTATGTATAAGCGGACTGCTCTGTAATTTGACTAAGGGAGGACGCTCTGATTGTTTTATCGAGAATGTTGGATAATATGAATCCGATTCAGTCCGGAGACCGTAAAGGTACCCGCGCGCGTTGGGCTTATGCTATAGATCGATGGGTCTGTCGAACGTGTTCGTTAGCAGAGGTTGCAATTGGACAGGCGGGACTGTGATGGAAATCATCATGACAGATTAAGTTCTTACAGGATAAGTAGTGTATGGGCACTTTGGAATAACCGACTGGGGGCGCAACTCCGATGGAAAAACCCGGAGGCCCGCCTGCTTATAATCGACCGAAAGCGCTTGCACCAAATTTCCGCTACATCGTTCCATCTCCATCCCCCAAAGTTTTCAAATGGGAATCAAAGTAGGCATCAATGGGTAAGTTCTCTTCTCTGCACTGCGGTCGCCATCGTCGGTATCGCGCTAACCAGCTGCGTGTCTTTTGCTCAGTTTTGGTAGGCTGCAGTTCCCGAAGTCTTGATCACTAGAGGCTAAGCACCGATCTTGTTAGGTCGCATTGGCCGTATCGTTCTCCGTAATGCCTTGCAGTATAACAATGTAGATGTCCTAGCCATCAACGAGTAAGTAATGTCGGCTATTCACTAGCCTCCACTCATCCGATTGTCAATAGCCCTTTCCTTGACCTCGAATACATGGTATGCATGGCGATGCTTATCGTTTTCCGTCAAGTCACTGTCTTACTGGTGGTAATTGGGATAGATTTACTTGTTCAAGTATGACTCCACGCACGGCCGTTTCAAGGGGTCGGTCGAAGCCAAGAACGGCAAACTTGTCGTCGACGGCAAGTCTATCACCGTCTATGCGGAGCGTGACCCCTCCGCCATCAAATGGAGTGAGGCTGGTGCTGAGTACGTTGTTGAGTCTACTGTAAGTGGTGCTATGGACAAGTTGCTGTCAATTTGGATCTAATGGGATTTGTCATAGGGTGTTTTCACCACTATTGACAAGTACGCGTAGACTGCATGCCTGAGAGGAGGCACTAAACAAACCTTTGATCTCTCTAGGGCTTCTGCTCACTTGAAGGGTGGTGCCAAGAAGGTTATCATCTCTGCACCGTCTGCCGATGCACCTATGTTTGTTTGTGGTGTCAACCTTGAAACATATGACCCTAAGTACAGTGTTGTAAGTAACAGCTCATCGTTCGCTTATTGTTGACGAATTGCACCGCAGATCTCCAACGCGTCATGCACGACAAACTGTCTTGCTCCACTCGCCAAAGTGATTAATGACAAGTACGGTATCGTTGAGGGTCTCATGACCACCGTCCACGCTACAACTGCTACTCAAAAAACTGTTGATGGACCCTCAGGAAAGGACTGGCGTGGCGGTCGTGGTGCCTCAGCAAACATCATCCCGTCGTCGACTGGTGCTGCGAAGGCTGTCGGCAAAGTCATCCCAACTCTTAATGGGAAACTTACGTACGTTATTCTTTCTTGCTATGACATTGCCTGGTACTGAGATTCTTGTAGTGGTCTTTCGTTCCGTGTCCCAGTCCCCGATGTTTCGGTTGTCGACCTCGTCGTTCGTCTTGATAAGGGTGCAACATATGATGAGATCAAGGCTACCATCAAGGAAGCATCCGAGGGTAAATATAAGGTACGTATTCTGGTGGATGGTTTAGCAGTTTCTGACTATCTTCTAGGGTATTCTTGCCTACACAGAGGATAACGTAGTCTCCACTGACTTCGTGGGTGACCCGCATTCCTCAATTTTCGACGCCGCTGCGGGCATCGCCTTGAACAAAAACTTTGTCAAGCTTGTCGCCTGGTATGACAACGAATGGGGATACTCTAAGAGGGTAATCGACCTCCTTGTGTACGTTGCTGGCAAGGATGGAAAGCAATAAGGTATTATCTTGACACTTGAAGTTATAAATACAATCATCTTCTATTTTTTTTTTTTCTCTTTTGCCGATCAACCTTGTAGACCTTAAATATGAGGCGTAGAAATCAAGTCATTTTTAGTCCGTTTCATAGAGACTAATGCATGCGTCTGCATTGTCTGCTAGCAATGGTATTGTTTAGGCTATTACGGGTGTTCCGTTTAACACGGCTAAGATTTGTCAGCCTGAACAGTTCTGGCTTTTGAGCTTCACATCTGCCCAGATTCACGCTTTACCACTTCACCATTGTGTTATTCACCTTGCCTGGCTGCAGCGCTCCCACGGCTTCAAAGTATCATTCTTCTCAGAACTCATCACGGAGTGCTAATTGTCTATAGTGGCACATTACCTCTACAATGCCTGTAGCACTACTGTTGTGAACTGTTCTTATTGCTAGCACACATTTATCTGTTTCCTTCAAGCTTCTGTGGGTGTCGCTATCATGTCCACGGGACCCCTTACACACAATTCTACTCTCGCCTACAATGAGCGTTCCTCAGGCAGCCCTTCCTCGTCTCCTTTATCTCACGTTTCTGATGACATATTGGAATCAATCAACGAACGCCATCAGCTCCCGTCCACTATACCATACCGCAATATCGTTCTCAAGGACCAGGGTGGTTCACCACCAAGAACTTTGACTGTCGCATCACTTCCGAACCCAGAGGATGCAAAGCCGAAGCTCTTACCTGTCCCCGTCAAAGCGACCAGCCACCTAAGCCCCTCTCAGACGTCTTTCTTCATTCCTGGCTCTGGTGATAACGTTGGTGTTGGAGAACCTGAAGGCCTTCCCCAGGAAATCGCGAAGGCGGATGTTTCGATTGCAGGTAGGTGTCCCGTTTATGCCTGGTTTTTCTTTGATGCTTATTTTGGGAAAGCCGATGGAAGTTTCGTGCAAACGTCTTCTGCGCTTGCCGCGCGTGAACTCAAGAAATGTTACGATAGGATTCTCGGGGTAGGAGCGGGCGCACAGGGCGTCGTGCGCTCGCCATATGCAATTACTGCTGTTCAGGACGAACATGGGGCATCGGTTTTTCGGATAAGGTAAGAACATATTGGAGGCATGTGCTCGGTATAAGCACTAAGTATTGTTCTAGTCATCGTACTGCGCATGATGTCTCCGCAGAGGACATGTCTCCATCGGAATCTTCAACGAGCCACTCGACTAGTCCTGGGACAACCCAACGCCGCAGGGCGCGCCTGAGCGTGCATGACTTTCTCCCGGCGAATATGTTCAAACCAAGTAACGATAGTAATCTGCCACAAAATACTACGTCTATGCTTCTTGGATCTGGATCTACCCCACCTCCCCACATGTCTACAGGTCACGCGTCACACTCTCGCCGGAAGTTGCGGAAAACTCGCTCTAATTCCGATTTGCAGTCTCGCGTTACCAGTACGAATGCAGGTGGCGATAGTACTAGTCATATGAGCCCTCCACCACGCTCCGAGCGGTTCTCAATTGAGATCAGAGATGAGCTAACAGCAGGCGCTGACCCATTCGGTCAAGTCGTGGGTTGGTCCTCTGAGCTTGCCACAGATACTAGACCTCCGGTTCGGGCTCGGTCTTCAACCGTCCCTGTCGCTGAAGATCGTCGTGAGCTTCCCGCTCAGAAACTGGACACTCTGCTGGCAAGACGACCCTCTGCTTCTACCTCTGCCGCATTGAATCACACGACTCAGGAGGCTTGCCTTACTCCATTCGGCGATACTGTGCGTTACACCACCCCCCTGGTGCGATCCACACCGTCGTCGCAAACCCCTCAGTTACGGGAGATGCAATCTTTTGAATCGGGTCTCACAGCGAAGATCGGTGATGGCCGCGATAGTGGCACGCCTGATACTCCACGATCGAAATCAAAAGCATCGGATAACAAGGACGAGGCATTTCTTGCCGCCAAAAATCAGGCTCGCTTTTCCACGGCAGTTTTTGACGTACTTCAAACCTACACGGGTCTACCGCTACCATCAGCTTTTCTATCAGCTCCCCCCACTGGCGCTACAATCAAACTTTCCTTCGCTGACTCGGCTAATCCTAAAGATGACCCTCGCTTTGTCATCTGGGGTGAAGTCCAGCCGGAAAGGACATACGTAGATGACGCCTCTGTTTCTCATTCTCAAAGCAGCCATACCGACCTGTCCGCTTCTCCTTCCATAACATCAGGTCATGGGGGACGGAAACGTAGCAATGCGCGTTCGCCACAATCTTTGAACGATGCTCCAAAGGTGGTAATAAACGCTGAAGCTGATTCTCAAACTGTGATTGTTGCTGCTACGGTTGAACGTTGGATCGCCCAACTTACATCGCAATTCGACTATGACGAGTTGCTCAACTTTCTCTTGACATATCGCACATACATTTCCCCCGTTGATTTGTGCCATCTCTTGATATGTCGGTTTCATTGGACCCTTGAGAGGTCAGTTTCAGTACAAGATGACACAGTCAGGCGAATTGTCGGAGTCCGCACATTCATTGCGATACGATATTGGCTTCTCACATTCTTCCGCGAGGATTTTTTGCTCAATCCTGAACTGTGTTCATTGTTTGCTTCGTGGCTCAATACCCTTTTCAAGGATCCAGCCTTGAAGGAGCGCCCGGATGTACTAGTGAGTTCTTTATATTGGTTGTCTCCGGTCCTGCCGGCTAAAGCTTGCGTCACAGAATATTGTTCGAAAACTGAAGAAGATCGTAAGAGAGTGTAAAGCAGCCCATTCGCGGCACGGCCGATCAGGGGTTGGGCGTCCTTCAGTGGACTCTGTTTCAGACACAGCTGCTGACAGTTCTATGGGTAGTGAAACTCAGGGTACCACCTTGGGGAATCAGTCCAATGACCATGACAGTGATCCAAAGTTGGACGCGGATCTTGACGATTCAGATGTGGACCTTGACTTCACCTCCGTTACGTATCCCCGTTATACCGATAGTTTGCACGGCGATGGGGCCAAGGTTTCTCCGCTTCCTTCGTTCACGCCGCCGGCATTTGCTATCCCTACTTTGCAAAACAGATCATCCGCTACACCGTCTGCAAACACAATTTTACTTTCGCAACCTCTTTCTATGACTATCCTTGGCCATGTCAAGTCATCAAAACCTGGAACAGATACACCTTTAACGCAAACCCCGACTTCTCTTCCAGTACAACACAGCGCCATTTCTCGTGCATTCGTCAATACGATCGGGAGACTTGGAAGGTGGAAACGTGTGCTCAACGCGCGGTCCAGCGTCACTCCTCCTCATTGTGGTGACATGTCAGCATTCGATCTTGAATTGAATGCAACAGGCGATCTTCTCGCGGTCCGTGGAGGAGTGGAAGAATATCTAAAAATGCTCAACCTCTCTCCTCCTCTCATTGCTAGTACTGAACCGGGATTAAATAATGTTCCCATTCAAGCCAGCAGTCCACCCGAACACCCTCCTGGCCTAGCCCCTGCTTCAGAAGGTATTGCACAGGAGAAAGACAAATCATCGTCCAGGCGGTCGTCCGTGCAGCTTGACGTTGTCAGCGAGGAAGTGGAGAGGGTAGACATCGATTCTGCTGCTTCTCGTCCTATCCGAGAGTCACATGTTAGCTTCTCTACTAAGTCCGAAGCCACCGAAGAATCTACCCAGCTAACCTCGGAGACACTTCCCCCGCCTCGTTGGGCGCCTGAAGTTGTCTCTCTCGACGATTATGATTTGTCCGATTCCGATTCCGATTCACATTCTCCTGCCAGAGTGCGGAGGTTACCCCGCCGACTTCCACTTCGGAGAGATTTCCAGTTCGTGCGCCGTTCGATTGAAAGTGTATCGTCTATGGGTATTAGATCTTATTCTTCTCTGGCCTCGTCTATCAAGTCTTTAGCTGTCTCCGTCCAGTCTCACCAAAGTTCACAATCTAACGGACGACAGGTCGTAGCTGGCTATGTTCAACAATGGCAGATTGAACTGATCTCTGACGATGAGGATGAGGCCGGCGATGCGGAAGCTGCTTTGCGCAGGTTAGAAGGCCAAATCGATTTTGATCGTCAGCGAGAGAAAGATATGAAGGTCGGTCGTTGGTTGAAGACGGCATCCAGGCGGAACCACCGTGATAGCGTCAGTAGTACCCATTCTGGAAAGCAGGTCTCGGAGGCGGAAAATGACGAGGGTGAGGAGCAGGCTAGCCCCGATCTACCTAACCACGAGGATGTCACGATATCGATGAACTCGGTCCGTTCCTCCATCATAGGTGCGACCACTATACCGCCAACGAAGCATTCCAATGTAGCCCCACTCTCGGAAGCTACGTCGCCTTCTACCGCCTTAACACTTGCGGTTGACAAAATATCCGCTGGAACCCCATCCGAACGGGATCGTTCGGGAAGTGTTGGGTCGGCTCATGTCCCTGTCCTGTCTCGCCCAAATTCTCGGCCCACTTCAACTGTGGGTCCCCCTCGTAGACCCTCCATACTCAGTAGAGCTCCCCGAAACCCTCCACCGTCTAAGTTTAGTTCTTCCCATATCCCCCCTGCACACCGGTCCTTTGTCCTCTTGCATCGCTCAGAAACATTAGCCCAGCAGTTTGCTATCATCGAGGCTGAGCTTTTCGTCAAGATTAAGTTTGAAGAGTTGGTTTCCCATCAATGGGGACAATCGTTGGAAGATGTTGATGTGAAGGATTGGGTGCAGTTTGTCAAAGACCGTGCCAAACTGAAGAATACAGGCAAGGCGTTGGATTCGACTTCGTCGGCAAAACTCAGCGCAATCCTTGCTCTTCGTGCCCGTTTTGATCTCCTGGTCAACTTCACCTCTTCCGAGATTTTACTGACCCATATTAACGAGAGAGTTCTGGTTGTTGAAAAGTTCATTCGTATTGCTTGGGTAAAGTTCCGCCTTACGTTTCAGTGCATTGACTGACTTCCACCCTGTAGAAAACGTATCTCCATAATAATTTCAGCACGCTAGTAGCTCTCATGGCAGGTTTACAAACTCGATGGGTGAATTTAGCAATGAATCGCCATTGGCATAAAGTTGGGATATGGGAACAGCGGATATTTGATGATCTTAAAAAATTTACATCTCGTCCGGGAGAGTTTAAATACCTTCGGAACGCCACCGCTGCGCTCATCGATGCTCGCCCTTTACATGTAGGCGTGCATGACAGCGCGAATGCATCGGGCACAGTCAGTGGAGCTGGTACATCATCAAGATCAAAGAATTCCGAACTTCGCGACTTACCTCCTTATTGTGTACCATTCTTAGGTATGTAAATATAGTTAAATATCCTCCTACTGACATCCATTCTAGGTGTCTATCTTTCACAACTGTACGAGTACGAAAGACTTCCTGACTTTATCGATCCCACTGCCCCATCGGAACCGGTGCTTATAGACGGTAAAACAGGAATGCTCAGTTCCCCTTCGTATCCCGAGGTCTTCTTCAACTTACAGCCACTGCCTCGGGATTTACTTCTGGAGCCTTTGATCAATGTCCATAAACAGAGGCTCATCGCTGGAGTCATCAAACGCTTCGTCGCTGGCCAACATCTGGCAGCAAACATTCCGTTCAAAGTGGACCAGAGGTGTTTCCAGAAATGCTTTCGTTTGCGCTCGCTCGATTCCGAAACATTGCATAGCATTGCCAAAACTTTTACTGACTCCTAGATGCCTGGTTATCTATGTATTGTTTGTTCGTTTCAGCTACCAAAATCGTAGACAAAATTTTTTCCTAATTTTAACCGTTTCTTTGTCACGTAGCGTGACGCAAAAAGTTCTACACAACCCGACCATACCCAATGACCAGCATTTGGGCCCAATCTAGCTATTATAAGGCATTCTGTCGCTGTATGACATCCCCGTTACACAAAAGTTTGCCTCAGTCTCAGCAGACGCGCCTTGTGTCAAGTTCGCCATATGGTAGGACACATGTCTGGAAAAACCGTCGTCCAAAGCTTCCAAATCCCATCGTACCAATTTTTCCGCAACTTGTTGTATTGTCTGACGGATCGAGCTTTACACACTACACAACATCACCTCGATCACGCATCCGATTGACTCGCGACTTGACAAACAATCCGCTGTGGAACTATGGGAGGAGCAAGGGCGGACTTTTCGAAGACGAAGAAGGAAGCAGCGGGCGGATGGGAAGATTCCGTCGGAAGTTTGAAGAGTTCTCGAGTAATTTGGATTGGGTTGCTGAGGAGGGAAATGTTACAAGTGAGATGGCGGAGTCGCCAGAGAAGGGAAAGCCACAGTGATCAGGAGGGAAAAAAACTCTATTGGATATGGATCTATTTTGGCAGATCATCGACTTTCTTGTCGACAGTACTTGCAACATCTTTCGCCTCAGCCTCTATCTTTCCCACTGTATTTTGACTCCAGCCAAGTACTTCTCTTAATTTGAGCCCCGTTTTATTTTGCAACTCAGCAACTGTGCGCTCCACGCCTCCCACAGCTCCGTTCCGGGCATTGACCCATGCATTGCGTGCGGCTACAGATGTTGAAATGACAGTCCGGTTCAGTTCCTCCCGTGCATCGGCAAGTGCTGGAGCGTGGGCCCGTTCGATAGACGATAAATATGATGAAAGATTGTGCGTTGTCTTGGGAAGGAATTGGCTCATGGAAATGACGAACAACACTGGGGGAAGCGAGAGTCGGAGAAGAAACGACCGGTTACGGGCAAGTACGGAAGCAGTCAGTGTCGCAACGCCGACATACAGCGCGCCAGGAGTAAGGGATTCATCCACGGGAATGATGGATTTCACACGTCCTAGAGCAAGTCAGCACTGATAACACAGCCAAATTTAACGACGGCTCACTTTCAACTGCGTGTTCGACATCTATCCAACGGTCAACCACATTCTGTACTCGGGAACGTGCAACATGACAAGTAGAGGTAGCAGCACAACGAGCGGCAGCTATTTGTTTCTCTAGTGCAGAATGCGTCTGTACAATTACGAGCTCTCGTTCGGGATGCGGGTAAATGGATGGCTGCAAGTCTGCTGATTCTATGTTTTCATTACATCTGGTACAGGACTTACCTTCTGCATTGATCTGTCTCCATTTTCAGACTAAAACAATTGCTTTGAGTGGGGAGCTGTTTCGTTGGTTGTCCATGGTGCTTACCAGCGACATCCTTGGTTGCCTTACGTAAGCTCCGCGTTTATTTTCATGCTTCCTCATGCTTTGGTAGACTTGCTCAGTCATCGTCTGGCTGCCTCGAGTAATGCCTCCATTTTCCCTATTATAGCAACAGGTTGTATCAGACATGTTCAGCAGTTAGCAGCTGCGTATCAGAGTCCTACCTTGGATAGCCATGACCTATCAATGCTAAATGTATCTCGTAGGGCAAGGTATGGCTTTCGTCGACTATCTCTTTGTCCAAGGATCTGAAATACCTTTTCCGATGTACCTGAAAAGTATTACACGAGGCAGCTACTCAAAGAGAGAGCGCCAGGCTCGAACGCAAGTTCACGCCCTCACCGAGCTCGAGGCCCGCGTGGCAGCATTAAAAGATGCGACAGTGATGTCAACGACGGTCGGAAAACTTCCAGTTTACTCTCCCTGCCAGGTGTACTCATTGTGTTTATCAGGATGATCACATATCTGAAGGACTCCGTTTGCCGGAAGCAGAGTTGCAGGATATATACAAGGACCTCCTGTCTTTCCCAGAAGTCGATAAGGCTGCTATACCGGAACTTTCCAATACAAATCTTAAAAATCACCAGGTTCCGGACCTTGTTCGGACACTTGAGGAGCGGTTACCTGCTTTCGAGGCTGCCGCAGACGCTAATACGGCGCAAACTGGGTTATCTTCCAAACTTCTTGCTCGGATGGACACAGCTCTATCACTGACAAGACATGAAATTAGTAATGTTAGCTTATCACAGCATAGGTTACTGCTAGAAGGATCTCCTTTACGAAGGCTAACAAACCGTTTTCGGTGGGTCATCGACAAAATGGATGCACTTTGGCGTACCGATGTGGGCGAGCTATCGTCGGGAACGATTCATGTCCCCTTTGGGATGCTGTCGAATACAGAATGGGGCACATTTTTGCAAGCCTGTGTTAGTAAATGCACACACTTTGTCCGTTCGAGTCGCTGACGGACATAATTCACCAGCTTGACGACAATGATGGGCTGGCCTCGGAGAGCGTCCTTGATCTGATGAAGGTAAGGGTTGATATTTTTGATCGACGCCCTTTTGACATTGTGCAGCGCTCAGGCCTTCAGCCATCGGACGAACAATATGATGACGTTCTCAATCTATACGCTGCAAGTGGTTTAGTAGACGAGGCAGACGCATTCTTCTCGCGCATGGCGATTGGTATGGCATCTTTAAATTACATCGGATTGCTATAACAACCCAATTCCTTCGTTTGTAGATATTACTAGGGATCGTCAACGCGATCTTCTCGTTAAGGCCCGTGTTAAAGCCAAGCGTTTAGACGATGCTTGTGCACTACTCCATTCTTTCGAAAGTGCCGCCACCCCTGCACCAATGCAAACCTATACTCGAATCATCCAAGCCCTATTCTCCCAGCGTGGTCCAGGCTCAGAGCAACACAAAGCCCAGGCATGGGATATGTTCTCACACATGCGTTACGTAGCACACGGTACTGCTGATGAGTTTCTTTACACGGTCATGATACGGGCATGTGCCGAATCAGAAGACCCCGAGCCAGAACGCGCCCTTGATCTCTTCACAGAGATGACCGTAGACAAAAACATCCCTCCCACAACGTACACATATAATGCCGTCATACTTTCATGTGCTCGTTCGAAGAAGTTTTCCCTAGAAGCATTCCGGCTCGCTCGAGAGATGCTTAACAGCCATCGTGATGCATATGGAGAAATACCATCACGCCTACGGCCGGACAAAGCAACATTCTGCGCCCTCCTAGAGGCCGCAAAGCGGATTGGAGACTTACCACGAGCGCGCTGGATACTCGCCCAGATGACAAGGGATGCTCAGACCTTACGAGAAGGCGAGCGCCCCATATACATAGATGAACGGGTTATGACACATGTCTTCCATGCTTACGCATCATATCAGCCTCCCTTCCGCAGAGATGCTGTGTCATATGTGCAGGAGGAGAAAGGATTAGATCAGAGTTTTGGACCTCATAATGATAACGTATCGGAGAAACGAGTGGAGGTTGCAGACCTTCCATATCGTTCAAGTGTGCCACAGAGTCGTCAGGAGGCTATCAAAGAAGTTACAGCCCTTTGGGAGATGATCCTCGAAAATCGACGGGATGTTACAGTGGACAACCAAAGGAATTCATCTCCACACCATCTTGTCTTTGGCCATGTGTCACTGACGAGTACGTTATTGAATGCATATTTGGCGGTCCATTACATCCACTCTCCACCTTCGGCCGCATATAAAGTATATGCGGATCTCTTTGAACCTCTTGGAATACGCCGGGACGCATTCACATACGTCCTTGCAATCGAGGCGTATGCTCAGGGGAGACGTACCTCTAAAGAGGAACTACGGTTTGCGCTATCTGTCGTACGTAACGTTTGGAAAGACTGGCGCCAGCTGGAAGACCTTGGAGTCTGTCAAATGCCCAACCATCCAAGCCATGAGGGTGTAGATGCACGGATGGTAGAGAGAGCATGGAGTGGAATGATGAGGCTGTTGACTGTGTAAGACGACTTTTTTTTTTCAGGAGGCGCGCATTGCAACTCACCGATAATTGCTAAAGTAACGATCATTTGGATGAAGCCATCCAACTCCTGCATCAATTTGTTGATCGCTATCCCCCTCTTTTGGTCAAACAGCCTTCGCCGCCCGACCTAAAGCGGTCAACAAGGACATCGCTTTATGCAGAAAGGCCCATAGTCCGTTTGACAGAACCTTCCACAGTCCCTGAAGATCGCATTCCGCCATTCATTACATTTAGAGACCTGAATCTACTACACCAACGCGCTATTACTGCGAAGCGACCGGACTACATTGCATATATTACCTGGGTTGGTAAAGCTTACGAGGGTGCATTGAAACGCAGACGAGAGGGCACATTGCGGCCAGTAGTTGCACGATAGATCATATGCATATTCCACAGGAACATGTGCTTATAAACACTAGTTGCGGATATAACCTGCCAAAACTCTTAAACCCTCATCGTCGTATTCTCTTTGGAGTAGTCATCTTTGGAATCAGCATCGTTAATCACGGAATCACGGTGGTTCGTCATTTGTGCGGAGGGTAAGTTGGAAACCGGGCCTTTGTAATGCCTCCTACCACCAAGGAAATACCAGACACTTTTGAGAGTGATAGAAAATATGTCAATTCCCAGGGTCACGCTGCTATACAATGAGCGACTTAACAGGCTCAGTGCTACGACACCGATAGTGATGACGCTAGCGTAATTCATGTTCTGTGGAAAGGTTATCGTTAGCGTCAACGACATAATTTTTATTATTTAGTAAGATTCCTCACCAGGCTCGTAACGGGGACGATATTCGGGAATGAGAAAATGACGCAAACAAAGCTGTCGCAAGGGAGGAAGGAGGAAACCGAAAGATCACATTAGTACTGTATATGATGATGGGGAAAAAAAGAGTTTCACTTACCAGACCCAGCTATTTGACGTAACAAGGGAAACAAATAATGTCAAGTGACCGCGTCAACAGACGATTTTGATATCACGGAACGCAAACGTACGAGCAACACATGACGTTCGCAGCCCAGCCGAGGAGGCCATCACCCATGTAGAAGGGCCCCGGCTTGAAGGTCACTTCGGGATGATGACGATAGACCCGACGAAGAATGATCCTGGCCAATGAGAAGGCAAAGGGAGAAAAAAAAACGAAAGTCAGTCAAAAGTTGCTACGACAGTATAATAAAAAAGTTGCATGAAGCAACGCCCTCACGGTATGATGTATGATGAATCGAGTGCTGGTGAAAACAAATTCAGTACTACTCCCGGACTCCATGCACTGGGAAATGTGGAGCGCATCGGGAAACACGTACCCATAGCGGTCAAGCTGAAAATTGCATTCGCAGCGACGGGACTGGCGAGGTCAAGAAGACCCGGTAAAAAGCTGACAAGTACGACGATCCATACGGAGTACAGGGGGGTCGTAGTAGTCTTGTTTATGCGGCCGAAAAGACCGCGGTCTGGTTTATGAGAAGTAAATTGAAAAAATCAAAGAAATCAAAGATGGATAATATGAAATAGAAACAAGGGACATGAATGTAATCCAATTGGAGAATTGCGATCCTCACTAGAAGATAGCGGAGAGAGGATCCGTCGAATATATAAAAAAATAAGCTCAAAAACCACTTGCCTGGAAATCCATGATCCCTCGAAAACGCAAAGACGGTCCGTGAGTTCGCTTGAAGAGCCTATAATAAATAAAATGAGCATCACGTTAATCATTGTCTCAATTCAGAAAGGAGATGGGAGATGTACAGTTCTGAGTTGTTGGTGATTTCGTGTTTTTTTTTTTGGACTCGTCAGTGCGGTGCAAGACCACCATGCAAAAGTCCCCAGACGTACTGGACAACAGCAAAAGCAGTAAAGCATACGGGCGTCCATAAAATAAGTGCTCCCGTAGTTCCTATACGATTAGCCATGATCTACAAAATAATAATAATTAAGGATGGAATCAAGAAATCATCAAAGACGATACTCCATTGTTACCTGGAGAAATGCTGATCCAGATGGTCCAGGCAAGTTCTCGAGCGGACCACTGCATAGCACCAAGACGATGTTGAGCAGCCATCCGAGTAGACCGGTGCCGATGACAGCCATGAAGATTGCAACTTTTTCAAAACGTTGCCAGGGAGAAATGAATGGTTAGTGTTTGTTTGAGCTTTGGGGAAGATTGGATTTTGGGGGGAGGGGGCGTTTACCTGGGGCTGTGGTGATGTTAGGGTTGGGGAGAAGAGGTGGCTTATTTCAACGATGTAGGGATTGAACTTACCGGCGTAGGCTGCTCGATGTACTTCTTCCCTGAAAAAGGAAAGAAGATAGAGTATGGGTGGTATGTACCTATGAGAGCGTGCATGATCACTCACGAGATATGGGCTAGACCACAGTTAGCTCTCAGGGTTTCAACGGATAGACTCTGCATAGAAGATTACCCACCTGTCGCGTCGTAGTCCTTCGAGGTATACAAATACGTTAAATCATCCCACGAAACAAAATCGAAAGAAGACAATTACCGTCATCTTCATCAAAGCGATGTCGGATCAAGATGTCATGAATTATATATTTTTAATATATATCTTCACGGAAAAGGTTATTTGTAACGTTTTGAACTCACAGTCCACTGCACACTATACAATAAACAACACACATATCCTCAGCACTGCCGCATAGCGTCTAGGACATCGTGAAGAATCGAAATGGGTATTCTTCACCTACCTTAGTAACCCAAAGCAAAAAGCAAGACCAGTGTTCCACCCTGTCCGTAGTAAAAGGTAGCAGATAGAAAAGACAAATAAAGTTGCCAAGGAAAAAAAAGATGTTCCATGTTTCATCACCGGCATGACAGGGAGAGTAAACACACACGCACCTCCTGTTTGATTCACGATTCCTAGAATGTGTTTTTGTTAGTGTCAACGATCAATGTTTCAGCTCGCAGTGCTTCGAGCGACGGAATCTAGAGCTAGCTCTCTGATTTTGAAAAGGAGTGGGGGAGTGGAAGGGAAGATGAACGGGGTGGAAGAAAATGGAATGGAGGTGAAGGAAGGTGGAGGGGGTCGAAGGAGAGCCGAAGAAGGCGAATAGAAGTGAGGAAAGGCGAAGGAAGGTGAAAGGAGTTGAAAGGAAAATAAAAATAAAAACATACCATCACTGCCAAAGACGTACTTGGCAGGATGCATATCTTCCCGGTTCGTACATGCCAGCACGACGATGATGATTACTAGTCCCAAACACCAAAATCAGTTCACACCGACGCTCTCGCCGACGGGCTGGAAGCAGATGGATACGCCAGAAAAAGGGAGGAGACTTACGAAGGGTCGCTCCGACGTTAATAAACACGAAACCTTTGGTCATCCATGCCAGCTGCTTCGTCGCTAATGAATTCTATTTGAGGAGGATAGAAACCGTGAATATGAATGGTGGATAAATGACAATGAATAAAGGACATACGAGTATGCCATGGACGACAAGAAGTCCCGCAAACAATGCAACGACTTTGCCAGGGGTTACTACATAGCCAGGCTATGTTTCATCAGGTTGTTCAGGATGGACGTGTTTTAGCTATATAAAGCAACGGAAAGAAAAACAGAAGCTTTACGCGAGCTACAACTACCGCGGCCCAAATCATGTTGCTTAATCCAAATTCAGTGGATCTATAAAGAGTATGAAAACGATAATTAGAATGATGAAGGCAACAATTTTTTATGAGCATGGTAAGACTTGGAAAAGAAACTCACGAAAGCCCCGCAACTTGCCCTGATTGAAATACACGAAAAAACACAGGTGTAAGTTCAACGTTTTAAATCGACCCTATCTATTGAAACACCCGAATACAAGAAATTTCACCAACCAAGTATGTTAAGCCATCCCACGACCTGGACAATTTAAAGGATCGTAGTTAGAGCTGTTTTGTTTATAACAAATGGTGATTTAAAGTAATTGGGGGGCCTCCTTACCCAGCCGACCTAATAAGCAACGAGGAAAGTGAGTAGAGAGTGCGAGAGACAATGGTTACTTACAATAGGACGATGTTTACGTGGGCACAATTGCGCAGATGCGGTGTACAGACCGCCTTGGATTACTTTTCTTAGTGTTCATTCCTCAATGAAGCTCATTATGTCCTACCATTCGTGGGGAATGCAGATACTGAAAAGGCAATATTTTTAAGCAATCGAAGAACTTCTAAGCATACATAATATTACGAACCGATTTCGGCAATGGAGGCACCGAGCGTAAAACACATGGACCCTCCTACGGCGCACAAGGTAAGCCTAAAGACGCCAGCGCTCCGACTTCCAAATGAGACTTGTGACCTATAATCCAGCACCACACTACAGATGAGGGACCGCCGAGGAGAAGGGGGGTGTTGAAGGTAGTGGCAACGCTCGAGCACACGCCCTATAGAAAGAAGACGATCATGGGTAACGCAGCGGGGAGACTCGCGAGGAAAAAGAAAGTCTGGGTCACCATGATTGCGAAAGCGAAGGAGATGGTTGCTAGGTTGGTGAATTCACGTTTGAAGGAAGATACATAGCCGTGAGCAGCGAGTTGAGCATCGTCCTCAGAGGAATACTGGCTGGAGAGATCGTAAGAGACGTTCATCGTCATAGTCAAGAGCAAACAGGCCCTTTGAAATCAGTGTATATATAAGAATTGATAACCCGTCCGGGACAAGGGCCGCTTTTGTAAATGCGATAAGCAAACGACAAATATCAAAGGCATCGTCAGATCACGGTGCAATCGATATTCCGTTGGGAATGGTGCCTTGGGTGGAGCAGAATCGTTCATATCTTTGGCAAAATTCTTAAAATAGATTGCAGTTGGCCACATGACGCACTAGTGTGCCTAGTCTACTCAGGCAAGGCTCGCCAACTTTGCCTTGACGATCTCATCCTCAGTCTCCCATTCCCGCTTCCATTCCTCATCCTTCTCAAACCTCGCACTGCATTCTCGACAGTGAACCCAGTACGCCTGCGTCACCTCGCCATAACCAAGAAACTCAAACTCTGGAATGCTCGGCCCCACGGCTGCAATTTCGCCTTCAGGCATGCAGTCTTCACAATGTGCCGCTGGACACGTCCGACATCTGTTTTGCGGGTATGTCAGCCGTAAGAGCTTTTTCGAAAACGAAGGGCAGCGCAGATCGGTACCTGAAAAGCATCCCTCCCGCTTCTGCGGGCCTTCTGCTGCATTCAACACAGGTGTGTTGCGAACATCGCAGAATAGGCCTCCCGTGCGCATTCTTCGGTAATTCAAGGCATGCAGCATGGACTGAATTATTAGTTGTATGAGTTTCAAGTACCTCAAGGAAAGATATAATAAAAAGGAACTTGCAAACTCGCGGGCAGTACTGGCAACACAGAAGCTCTCCCCCGTCGCGGCATACAATGCAATATTCTGCGTGCTCCCAAGTAACTCGTTTCTGCTTCGTCTGTTGTTGCGCAGCAAGTCCATACGTCATCGGGATACACTTGATCCCATTCACCACGACCAACCGGTCAACTGTCGCCCTCTTCTGTATCGCCATCCACTCCTTCGCAAACGCATGCTCATCTTTCTTATGATACTGCCCCTCAAACAACCGTGTGTGTACCTGCGCAATACCCGACAACAACTTCCGCTCTTCCTCCTCAAGTTCCGCTGCGAGTTTCTCGTCGTTCACAGCCTCACCAGCGTCGCGCTTAATCTTGAAGGCACCGAGGTTTTCTGTGCGTTTGCTACGCGCAAGAATCTCATCGATTGACGAAGAGAGGAAGGCTGAGAGTCCCTTGTCTTCGGAATCGGTTTCCCAGCGAGCGAGCGCGCTTGTGCCCCGCTGGAGAATTTGCCTCATCTCGTGGATTTGGAACCCCGCGTTCATTTCCTTATTCTTTGTGTCTGAAGACATGACTTTGCAGGACAGAAAAAGCTTTCTTCGAAGACGCTTGTAATCACACCAAGAATGTGAGTAGAAAACATCACCAAAAGTAAAATAAGCTACTTACATCTAACATTTGGTGTTCGACACTCTGTTCAAGTTTCACAAAAAGCATCAATGGTCAGTAAAACAAATCTTATCATTGAAAAAAGCGCTATTCTGACATCTTGGCAAATGAGTCGATAAACCTTGTTATATTATGATGTCAGCAATCGATTTTACAAAATATGGGCTTGAAGTTGCTATGAACCTTAACTTCTTTCGTCTGACCAATACGATGGCATCTGGCAATAGCCTGGCAGTCGATCTGTGGGTTCCATGTGCTATCGCAGAGTATGACATGAGAAGCCTTTGTCAAGTTGATACCTGATACACACAACCACCTCAGCCTTCTCGGATCGAAATAGGAAAGAAAACAGCAATATATTACCTAGCCCGCCAGCCTGAGTTGAGAGGAGGAAGACTTGATAGGCTGCGCGAGGTGGACAAGTTTTTGATTCAGAACTTCATATTCATTCATTTTTACTTGAAAACAAAGAAAGAAACTGACGGCTCTTCTCTTGTTGAAAGAGCCTGATGTCTAGAGCACGACGAGCTCTCGAGACATTCCTAGGGGATTTATGTCAAACGTGATAACAAAAGGTGGTAATGGCAAAGAAGCTCACCCATCAAGTCGAGCGTAAGACACCTGTCGTAGAGCCATGTAATCCTCTAACATATCTAACATTCTATTCAGTGCATTAGTTCATACTTCTTTCTAGCAAGAAGGGTTGGAGACATACCCCGTCCACTGACTGAAACACAATACTCTGTCACCCTTTGGCAGCAACTCGTTGAACAGCTTGTCGATGAACTGCAGCTTCGATGAGGACGCTATAACATGCTCCCCTATTTCGTATGGCTCTGGCAGAGAACCTACCAAGGATTCAGTCAATTTAACGTGCCACAAGGTACTGAGACAGCATAACACACCTTCTATCATATATGGATGATCACACACGCGACGCAGTTGCTGCAATCAAATCGGGTCAGAATTTAAAGGCAAGGATGTGTTCCGAAGCTAAGCAAAGGCAGCACTGACCATCAGAAGATTCATCAGCTGCTGGTACGTCTTGGTTTTTGGTGGAGCTCTCTGAGTCATAGCCTTGGCTACCAAAGCCTGTGCCTCCTTCCTACCAGTATCGTCTCCAACTTCCGACGGAAAAACCTCGTCTAAAGAAAGTGTGTCGAGACGATTGAGTAGTCTCAGGTACCAGAAACGCTGGGCTTCAGTCAATGCTGCATCGGAAATGTGAAATGTGAGCGTCAGGGAAATGTACGGTGCTTCAGGGGAAGGGGGTGTTAGAAGATGCGAAAGTATCCCAGTCAACATGTGGGATTACTATCGCATCCTCTCTTTAATGCGAGAGGTGAGCTGAGACACTAACGCAAAAAAACAACCGTCTCTTCCAGAGGCGGCACTGAAGATTCAACCAAGTGTTTCGTACGTCTGAGCATAATCAATTCAAGGAGTTTATGGACAGCTGCGAGGAAAGGGGGATGATATTTCCCAAGGGAAATGTTGAACGCATCCATAAACCCTCGCTGTGTACCCTTTGTAAACAGCGAAGGAAGAAGCCTGATATAACCATCAGTCCTGGTCAGCCTGAAAATAGCATCAAAGTACATACCAATGTAACACTTTTGAATCCCACCAGACAACAGTGAGCTATAACGGCTTCCACTAGATAAATACTAGAAAAGAACTCACTACTCCAGAGCTCAACCAGGTTGTTTTGAACGGGGGTCCCGGTGAGAACTATAGAAAACCGATCAGTCGACTGCAGGCAATACCCGAGAGAAGATGACAAACTGAGCCGGTACTGCGATCCTAATCCCTGCAGCTTGGTGGCCAAAATGGTCTTTGACTCTTTGATCCTATGCCTGATGATGAAACACAGTTTAACAACCGGGATATCCAATGCAGCACGATGCCTTACCCTTCATCAAGAACGCAATAACTAAAGAAAAATTGAGTCTCTCGGCGAATTCAAAGAAGTATCACTTACGCCCATCTTCGAGTCTTGACTGCAAGATAACGGGTCAGCATTGTATCGGTGTTAACATAATTAAGACATACACCATGCCTCCTCAGAAACATATGATTCATAAGTTGTGACCACAAGGTCGAACTTGTACGTTCTAAGTTCGTTCTTCTGTCGTGTTCTCTCCAAAGACGAGCCATGGAACCTCAGTACATTAAACGAAGGAAGCCAGCGCGCGGATTCCTGTGCAGCTGATGTAAAATTATGATATGCCAGGTGAGACTAAGGGACCTACATTCATCCAACTCGAGAGGACAGAAAGAGGACATATTACTAGATGAGGTTCCGGAATCACTGCGCAAACTAGCAAGGTTAATGGCAATGACTAAGAAGCGAAACAACGAACCTTCTTCGGTATCTTTTATGTACGCAAACAATGAAAGAGTTTGCAAAGTCTTTCCTAGACCCATCTCATCTCCGAGAATGCAGTTCATTCCATTCTTGTACATCCAAACAAGGAAGGACAGGCCATCCAGTTGATAATCCTTCATCTCCCCCGAGATGAGACTCGGTTGTACCTCGAGGTCTCGTCGCGGAAAATAGACACTTTTCTGGACGGTTACGGACCCATAGGAATGTTTGTCGAAGAAAGTCGAATGAGCGGGTAATAATGGTTCAAAAATGGACCGATGATGTAGGAAGAATTTTCGACGTGAGGCTTCGATGGTCACTTTCTTGGCCAAAATACTATTTCCACTATTTGCAGCATTTACATCCTACGCAGACTATAAATACCACAAAGACAATGGCAGAAATGACATACTAGATGTACTTTTTTGATCTTCTTCGCTGGCTGCTCGAAGATATCCTCCCCCAAGAACGACATACTCCTGACGCGCTTGATGACACGCTCCTTCGGCTTCAGGTCCTTCCGGCCCTTGGTAGTAGACGACGACGAATACCTAGAGCGCATTGTCCGAGTAGCAACAGTGGCACTTGGGTCTGAAGAGTGGAGCATATCTATAGGGTCTTCGTCGTCATCTTCCTCCTTGACGTAAAAAGCGT
Organism: Ramaria sp. MG151; assembly: GCA_003314545.1. Lineage (NCBI taxonomy): Eukaryota > Fungi > Basidiomycota > Agaricomycetes > Gomphales > Gomphaceae > Ramaria > Ramaria sp. MG151. Next base: position 93,594 of record QMFG01002394.1, on the reverse strand, counting down.
CCACGGGGATTTCAGGGCCCATGGGTATGTGTATCTCTAGTTTAAGGGTGAGCACGATGCTGCGCGCAACTCAAAAAAAATTATGTAAGTGACACAATAAACGCGTTGACAGTTGTGGACGCGTTGAGAACATAGCACACATGTAGCATATTCCTGAACCGACTTGAGCTTTCTAAGGAGTACTACTAGCAATACTGTATCATAGAAAATAATAAGCTGGTGGTGAAGATGAAGTACACGTGCAAGATACAAAGTGATGACGTCTATTTGAAGGTAAAAAAACACAACGTCAGCGCCATTATTACACAAAGTACGGCATGGCGCCCTATACGCCGCACCATTTAGCATTGCATCCAGTGGCGATAATTTAACTCACAATGCGGCGCGCTACTTGCATATTTCTATCGTGCTGGTTCTCTTTCGCTGCGTTAAACACCGTAAACTCCCGTTCGCCGTTGTCCCGAATTGTTAAAATACTGGCTAAGTTGCCGCACCGGTAACAATAATTTGGAGCAGACCAGACTGTCACAAGCCTTTCGTCAAACATATACTTGAAACCTTCTTGAACCAGTTGATGAGCTCGAGCAATGAGACCCAATGAGTTGACATGATTGAACTAAAGTTGAAAGATGCGTGGACAATCCATCAGGTGATGTGACACGACTCCTGAATAATATAATATACCTCCTTGGTAACTGAGCCACCAAACAGCCAACCAGCACCCCGGGGACTAACAGCCCACGTTTCCACATCATCGGGGTCGGACCACATCAAATCTGTACTGTTATTGTAAGTTTATACACGCCGAGATGGACAATACTTACCACAAAATGCGCCCTCGTGTGGGATCTCCTGGGCTCGCGACAGTACGCGGATTTGATCAAGTGTTCGAATGTCGGGTGAAAGACCGCCATGCACACAAAGCGTTTGCCCATCGATAATCTTCCTTGGGTCAGTGAAGACTCCGGAATGAAGGAGATCAACCCACAGCTGCAAGATTTAGATAGTCAAAAACATTACAGCACGCCTTCCAAACACTCGAATTCCCATACTTTTGTTGGCATTCCTCTATCGGGCCGCTTTTCAGTACAATGTGGACATTCATCGCTATCATTCACCATAGAAGCCATAAACTTGAGTAATTTGTCTACTCTCATGGTTACCTCTTAGTAGGGTGACCTTATCGGGATATCTGGATAATCATTGATAAATAAGTTGTCAATCATGAAAGAAATGTTGCTTGACTACACCTGGCCTTTAGGGCAAGAAGTAGTGAGACTGTTTCAAGACTGTAATAACCTCGATCCACAAAGTCTCCCTCCAGGCGTTATTCAGCTCCAAAGGACCATTATGATAAAAGGGATTACCATAAATATGTAGCTAGTCTCTGGAATCCGTCCCCCCTTTCTGAGCAATTCTAGTAAGTCCCAAAATTGCCCATGAATATCACCGCAGATAGTGACTGGACTGGACACCGGCTGGATGTTGGACTCCTCTATGAGTATTGACCTGACACGTTCGCACAGCTGCTTCATCTCTGTTTCTTCTAGGTGGGTGCATTGCTCTAGTTTGCTGATCCATTTGTCCATGAGTGAGACGAAGACGGATGACGTAAGCCGCTCAACTTTCACCTAAATGCGGATCTTGGTCTGGCTATTGCTAGTGGCTCTACCCTGCTTTGCTTTGCACGAATCTGATGCTGGGAAGATAGACTGGCACAAGGAATTAGTGGGCCTTCTGCGTATCGAAACAACAGCTGTAGCACCGAGGTTTGAACAAGCGGCTGGCAGAAAACAAAGTAGCATCATTGTCAGTGTCTCAAGAAAGAACGTACTTGCTACTATTAGTGCTGTAGACGGTAAGGTAGGTGAGTAATGCTGTACTCATATGTTTTGCGATGTCTTCCTAACTTGATCTCAGTATGGCGACATGTTTTGGACCCTTACGACCTAATTGGAGTTTGCAGAAGTAACCCTGGATGTGGGAAGATTTGTTTAATTAGCCTCTCTGCTATTTCTTAGTACATGTCACAGTCGTCGTTACTTTATCCGGTCCAGGAGGTGCTCGCCTGCGCTCCTACGATGTTACCACAGGCCATCTCATCTTCGATTCGATTATGCATATGGCAAATACGGGGAGGCTTCTCGAACCCCTTATCCTTGGACAGGACTTGGAGTTCTCTGTGGATAAAACTTCGGATCTGTTTGCTTTAACAAACGCCTACACCGTCCGTCGCGTGGATGGATTAACGGGCGAAACGAAGTGGATCTGGATGTCTGCGGATCAAAGGTTCGCAATTGAGGCTTGTCTACGAAATGTTTAAATATGACTCTCTACAGCTCATCCGTTCTCTTTTGCAAGCTCGTGACAACTGAAGCCACCCTCTATCTTATAGGACTCACCAAATCATTCAATGGTTACACGTTACATGTCGTAGCGTTAGATTCGTCAACGGGGACCACCCTTTCTTTCATCGATGTCTCTTCCAATGTCAATGGACCCTCAGATTTCATTGCATTAACAAGCTCACGAACCCCTCGACCCATTCTGGTGTGGTTGGACAATGGTTATATCAGATCCGTCGTTCTGGCTCCCGAACTGAAATTAAAACCGCGGACCATCCGCGATGACGTATATAAAGAGCTGAAAGACGTCGGCGTTGCTGATGCAGGCATTATTATCGCTCTGAAGGAAGACGAGACATCACACATCATTCGTGTGGGCAAAGAGGCGCAAGGAGTGCAGAAAGTTTGGGAGTTCGCGAACTCAGTGTGTCTAGTTTGCCTATGTCATTGCACCTTCTAAGCTGTTTCTACAGGCAGCTTCCTCCGATCAGTCTACGTCAGTTTATTCGAGTGGAGTTGATATCGCCGGCCAGCCATATGTCGCCCGTACATATTGGTCTTACGTTTTGCAGGTATTTTTTGTCGTATATACAGAGCATACACAAACCCTGAAATGATGGGTTAGGCCTCTTCCTTTCAAATGTATGCTGCCAACGGAGCTGAAGGAAGGGGTATGGTGACCGGGTTTACATTCCCTTTCGAGCCCGCCATACACGGGTCGATCCAACATGTATGTGTCTACTGCTTGTTCTCACAATTAAATTACGTTTCCTGACGATGCAAGTCCAGTTCGCTTTTGAAGTTGCTAATCCACAGCCGTATGTGTTTGTGGCTCGATCAATGTTCACTACGTCGACAGGGGCTCTGCAATTATGGCAGCAGGATGCCATCAAATGGACAAGAGAGGAATCCCTTACCGAAATTCAGAGTGTTGAATTTGTCGACCTTCCAGAAAAGAAGGTCGTACAAGATGCACTTGACGGCCACAATTTCATCACACGCCTCTTGCGGCAAATTAGAGATGCCCAAGTGGGTTTTCCTCTTCACCCCAGAGTAAAGCTCATTCAATGCTTATCTAGGGCTTTCCAGCTTATGCTGCAAGCTTCGGCCATCGGTTCCTGACCGGTTCTTCAGCTGCATCTGGAGGTATCCTCAGGAAGGGTAGTGATAGCTCATTATGGCGTGACACCTACGGATTCCGTAAATTGCTAGTGGTTTCATCATCGACGGGGAAAGTGTTTGGCATCGACACCGCGCAGGGGGATATTGTATGGACCCGACTATTGGTTGACCGATCACATAAGGGTGTTATAAAGCCAGTCAAGCATTTTGCCGTGACAACTGTATCGGATGGAAAGCAGCCTGAAATAGTCTTACTTGGACACTGCCATTCTCCAGTATGTGTAGTATTAATGCGGAATGTGTCTTTCTGATATGTTTTCTGCAGGACGATTCGTCGGCTGTGCTATACCATTTTGAGGCTTTAACCGGACTGAACATACTTGGTGATGGTCAGAAGCGGGATATATTGACTGGAATAGAAGTATTTGAAGGCTCGATTGCTCATGGTTATCTGCTCCGCGGTGGGAACAAGACAGTTGTAATAATTAGTGATGATCATAAAGCGAGTATCGCCACCACATACTTCAGATATCCTGACCTGCTCTAACAGGTTCGCTTATACCCAAACAATCCTGTGACTCAAGCCTCATTTTCTAGATTTGCCCCTTCGCTTCACTTCGCCTTAGAAGACACTAAATATCGCCTTACCGGGTATCTAATTCATCCAGTCATCGAAGAAGGGGCATTCAAAACGCTTGTTGCATGGACTGCATCACTTGGCTCATCAGAACATATTCAGGCCGTTATTCGCCCCCCTCACGAACCTGTCGCGTCTCTCGGCAAAGTGCTCGGGGATCGAAGCACGCTATATAAGTACCTGAATCCGAATCTCATTGCTGTCCTTACGATAACCAAGCTCGATCTGCCTCATTGTTCCGTTTATCTCGTTGATGGAGCAAAGGGTACCGTTTTGTATCGTGCAACTTTCCCTCAAGCAGGTGGATCATGTAATACCCACGCGACCTTGACTGAGAACTGGCTCGTGTATCATTATTATGACGAGGGCTCAGCAGATGGTGCGAAAGGCTATAGGGTGGTATCGGTTGAAATGTACGAGGGCGCAGGAAAGGACAATATGACTCGGAGGTGAAGTGCCTTTGGACATTTTTACCCACAGGGCTGACTTTCGTCCACAGCGGAGACCTGTCAAGTTATTCATACGACAGCTCCCTACTGACCCTCTTTCAACAGTCGTTCGTGTATCCTCATGGCATTACAGCGCTCGCTACAACGTCAACAAAATTTGGTATATCGACAAAAGACCTTATAGGTAAGTTTGATGTATCTTGTATAATATCTCGTCTATTAATATTCTAGAGCAGTCGCAAACGTGAAACAGCAGATACAATCAGTACCAAGAAGATTCCTTGATCCTCGTCGACCAAAACATAAACCGACAGCGCAGGAACAGGAGGAATGGTTAATTCAATACGATCCTGTTATTCCAGACGATCCGCGTCGAGTTATTTCACACAATTATTGGGTAAGATGTTCACAGTTCACAGGGACCTTTGCTAATTTTTTTGCAGGTCGAGGGTACTCAAAAAATTGACACATCGCCTGCATTACTAGAATCGACCTCCATCGTGCTAGCATATGGACTTGATCTCTTCTTGACGAGAGTTGCACCGTCCAACACATTTGATGTGTTGAGCGAGAGTTTTAACAAAATGCAGCTTGTGCTCACAGTGGTGGCGTTGGCTGTAGGGGTTATCGTTACGAAACCGATGGTGCACCGAAAGCAGATGAGGCAGCGGTGGTACTATTCATGATAGTCCATTGTCTATTGGGAGAAGGGGGTGGGTGTTGGGGGGTGTTATAAAAACTATTATATATCTCATTGGTGGTTACTCGATATGCGGAGTCCACTTACAGCCCCAGATAATCTACTCGATTTTTCAGGATGTCCGAAGTATTTACTTTTTTTTTGTAAGTAAAAAGAGGATATGATGGGAAACTCGTATAGTAGTATGGTGCGGGCATAGACCATTGTTGAGAGAGGAGCAACTTAAAGAAGTATCCGAAAACTTCGATAAAATTAAGCCATCTTTCAATGCCACATTGTGTTGTTTGAAGCGACATTTTCCACGTTTGTTAGGCTTTACATTACGTTAATTCCTTTCTTAATGCGCAGACCAGACACGGCATGAACAGTGATACCTTTTCTGCATCTGTGCTAGGCTACGTTGTCGTACACGGGGGAAAATCAAAATGAACAACAAAATCACGCATAGGAAATGGTGGTGCATTATGAAGTCTTCTTTGATCGAAAACGGCGTGGTCACAGTCACTTTGATCGGCGTCACGGTACATATCCACAAACTTGAAAACCAATAATTCATAAGTGACGCGAAGAAAAATCACGTCGTTAGATTCCACCGCAGATCATATCTTTAAAGGTGCTCCTCAATCTCGCTGATAGTGGGGTGAGCAGCACCGATGGGGAGCTGCAGGGACCTGATTAAGGGATCCCTATTCGAGAGTTAGCTATGCGTGTCAAATTGTTAAGAACAAGAAACTATTTACTGCTTGTTTAAATCAAGGCAAAGGCCATATTGTACTTCACTGGAAGTATATCCTTCTACCCTTTCGGCTCCATCGCTTGGATACCCATCCCGGTCGTGCCGTGTGGCGTCGTCCAGCCACGACGGTTCGGCGTCGAAAGATGCCCGAATTTTTGTCGTAGGTTCTGGTGCCCCAGAGGTTTGGACGTTTGGAATCTCATTGTTCGTAAAGATATACACAGCGGAATGGCCAGAGTCTGTTGTCTTGGGGTTTATATGTGATTCCCTTTGAAAAACCCCTCTGTATTTTGAATCAGGGGGATCGTCCGTGACTCTCAGATCAGTTTTCCACCAGGAAATTTTTTCAATGACTGATTCGGTGGGTGCTGGTCAATATTCGGTCTATGAGGCATTGCAAGACTGACCGATTCTTAACTCATGGGGGGCAATAGGAAGGTCATGGTCGGCGATGATCGAGTAAGCTTGGTGTTGTAAGAGGTGCCATGCATCAGCTTCATCCAAATTTTCATACTCTAAAGTAATCCATATATCCACAGACTCGGGGATAGTGAGAGTGGGGAGTCTAGAATAGATTGTTTAATTAACCGAACTATATATGTGAGGAATCAAACTTGCCTTCGTCTTTGGTAAACTTTCCCTGCTCGGCTTACTATCTCTTCCGCAAGAATGTCCTCAAGGTCTTCGCCATCACGTGTAATGTCGATACGCTCGCCCCAGGAAAGTGTTCCAGATTCGGCTTGCATGAGGCTGTGAACATTGTCAACGACTACAAAGCCACCGGCTTCGTTCATGTAGCCAACGTCCCCCAGTCCAACTGTATCGGTGAGACGGATGTAGAATGAACTGGGTATTACCCAGCCTTGTTCAAAGAATGCAGCTCCAAGCATCGGAAGGCTGATTTCATCGTAGCTACATGGGAGATTAATGTCCACGAGCCCTTCAGTGGTTTGCGTCCATGCTGACGTGAGAAGCATCATATATCCCATCAACGAGACAGGGTCACGACCTTGATTGCTGTTTCTGTAGTGCACCGATAGTCTCAACGTGACAGTAATGCTTATGACAAATTATACTTACCTTGGAAGGCACGCTGAGACCTCAAAGTGAACATCGGTCTACCGTTACCCATCGCCATGATTGAGGGCTTTGATCAATGTTTTGATAAAAGTACGCTGCGCAACTAACCTTATGCTTCTCCCTATTCCCCTCCCCGCCTAATTCACCGGCGTATATCAATATCCACTGATGTCGATCGTGGCCGGGTTGTACATTAACAAAAAGACTACGGGTCTTGAGCATGTCAGCTGGGTACGTATTAAGCGGTAATTATTTATTACCAGGTTGTCAGTATCAGAAGGAAGAAAGAGTTTTTGCGACTCTTGGAGTTCAGCCAAGGCCTGGTTATCGGTCATGAAATCACCGTATTAGCGACTGGTAATATAACGTACCATGACTGATCTTCGCTAGTCCAAAAAATGCATCTTTTAAATACAATCTCACATGTGCGATAACGAACCATGTTATATAATCCATAAATCGTCTCTATAGGGTCTGAAGACAGCGTCCGTTCGGCCCAGGTCCCAAATGTCTCGAAATGACCACCTGGCATTTGATATACTTGGAAGGGGATGCTGGCAGTGGCTCTGCTTGCGCCGACGAGCTGCAATACCGAAGGATCTCTGCGAATGCAGAAAATCCGGTTTCTGGCGCCTTTACCAGCACATTACGACTCACAGAATGTGCCTGCGTGAATTGACGTCTCGTTCAAACTACAACATGATTAAAATCTGACCATACATTTCAAGAAAAAAGGACCTACTTCTGCCTTCCCTGTGGACTTCACGTCATGATAAGTCTTGACTAGGAATATACGATTATCATAACGTTGCGCTTTATGAAGCTTCACTGTAATACTTGTAACCCGATCCGTTTTTGGATGTTGACGTAGAGAGACCTGATAGTGACTGATTGTGTGCAAAACGAGAAGATCCTCGCGCGTGTAGGTGCGTATCTAAATTTAATACACATCAGCGCATGGCTTGTAGGAATGATATTAACAATACATGCATCTGGATCATCTCCACTCTCGGGCATTGTTTGGAAGAGCTGCCGATTTATCCCTTCAAGGTGCATGTCCATCATCGCAGAGTACATTGAATTGACGGTTCTGGCAATGTTTTGCAACTGTGGACACGTTGAAACTGAAGAGCAGAGTGGTAAAGATGTTGAATGGGCTCACTGCTGCTGATGCATCCACACCCAACAGAAGCTAACATACGGGATGAATAAATTGCTCTGCGTATGACACTCATCCACTCACCAGGATTGAGCTCCGCGCATCTGAGAGGCGCTTTTCCAGCATTGTAATGTCCAAATCTCGGTCCCCTGCGTTGAACAAAGCTAATAAGGGTGACGACGACGTGTGCCGTTTCACCATCTTCAGAACATCTTGCAAGATTCTGTAAAACTCATTAGTGATATAATACGACACGACACGATGAATAGCACATACGCTTCAAATTCATCAAGCTTGGTCTTTAGCGCAGGTAGCACATCATCCCATCTGCCCTGCATGTTTTCCGCGATGCTCACAAGAGAGTCTGCAACCAGATGAGCCAAATATTGCAGCCTGGCTGTATTCCTTTTTGAAATCTGAAGAAATTCGAACAAAGTCAGGTGTCAACGATCAGAATTCGTCGATATGACATACTTGAACAGTCTGGATAATCAGCATGGCAAGGTTAAAAGCGATGCTGAGCCCCGGGACCACCGGGGCTGCCCCTGACAAGCGGAGGATATCTGTTGAGATGTTCATTTGGCGTGGGGTACTGTCATGGGAGGGCTGGTGTAAGATGCAATACCGCGCTGAGATGACGCTGTGCCACAGACAGACACTGCTGAGATGAGAGGAGGGAAAGAGTTCCACAACCAGCAAGTGGAATGAAGCTCAGAAAATAGACTAATAATCTTCAACTAGAGAGCAACACTCTGTTACACCGGGGTATTGTTTCTGGAGTGATCACAGGCCAGACTTGGGGGCTCAAGCTGTACCACAAGTAGCGCTGGGGACACACAGCAACACTCGGCAATTAATTTCAATGCCATGCAGGTCTTTAGTTTAAAGCTTAGATGTTCTAAGCCAATGTTAGCTCCCAATAGACCATGTCAGCCAAAGCTCCTCGCTGGCGCTTGTAGATGCATCGGAAAATACGGCTGTTTGATATGCAGCATTACGTCTGTAAAGGTACCAGGATGAGATCTGAGATGCGAAGTTCGTGTGTGGCAATTTCAAAAGGGAAAGTTCGCGAAAAGGCTGTGTGAGATAAGACGATGTTTCTTAAAACAAAGCCAGCTTTGGGGCGGTGTCGATTTTTATCCAATTTGCTTAATACTGATGACAAGGATCACAGGACGGCGCGGCGCAGGGGCCTGAAGGTGCACACAAACAGCCCCTCAGTGGGAAATTTACAATTCAGACTGATACCTGATACCTAGATGAACTGGAAATAAATAAATATTAAAGTAGGTTTATTCCCAAGATATGACGGGTTTCTCGAAGGCAACTGTAAGTGCCAAGTCAAATACATATAAAAACTGGGCGGTTTTGCATCAGTCATGGCTCTCTTCGCCAATACTGGACCAGAGCTCGAAAAGTTTCGTTCATCGTGCTCAGCGTGAGCGGTGGCAATTGACCCCGCTTCGTCTTGCCGGTAGCTACTGAGGAAGGGATATAGATCGTTTACTGCATGGTCCCCATCGCCCACCCACCAGAACATGTTCAGCCGGCCAATACACTCTCACGAACCAGTGCGTCTCGCAGAGAGCTCAGGAATCGGGGCACGCTAATACCTCAATCTGAATGTTCTCGCTGACCTTACAGCCTCGTGGATGAAATCAAGGTTATCATTTTTTATCATGCGACTTTTTCCTCGCTGAGTGGATCACATAGCACGCAAAAGGTGGGTCTTAGACAGCAGGTGGTGCGACAGGTTGTTGGCGTATCTTTTAAGTTGTACGAGGAACCAGGCACGAATGAAAGGTGAGGTAATGGGACATGCAAGGTTGACTTCTATCCACAGGGTTGATCGTGTCAGCTCTCTGCTAACATTCTTTCAACACTCGTCCGCGCATACCTTTGGAATCACAGCGCTGACAACATCAGTCGAATTTGGTATTTCGACAAACGTTATGTATATTTGACAGAGCAGTTGCAACGTGAAACAGTAGATACAACCAGTACCAAGACGATCCCTCGATACTCGTCGACCAAAACATAAACCGAACAGTGCGGGAACAGGGGGAATGATTAATTCAGTACCATCCTGTTATTTGGTGTGACCTGCGTCGAGTTATAGCACACTTACTGCGTAAAGATGCTGAGAGTTTATTACGCTGGACCTCTGTAGATGAAGGGCACTCTGAAATTCGCCACATCGCAGGCTTTGGTTGGATCGACCTCCGTGTTAGCATACGGACTCGGGCAGCGGTGGTAGGCTCGTGAAGGGTCATCCGTTTATGGGAGAGGGTGGTAATCGACTCGAAATTTTCCTGATTAAGTTTATCATTCTGTTGGCTATAAAAAAAGTGCTACCTAGACGGTCCAATTAATTGTCTGGAGTTTGAGTCCGGTGTATTCAGGACGCAGAAAGAACCTGACAGCATGGCAAATTTAGCGTGGGATATCAAGATAAACGTTGAACTTGTGGTTGCTCGTTCGGATCAGTCTTCAGCAGCCGATTCCCCTTGTATTGCACCACAAGGGGGATTCTTACTATATAGCTTCCATTTGCTTCCTTTGTTCCATATCGGGACATTATCATTATCTAATCGCTATACCACTTCACCACTTTTACTGTAAGCTCGATGTCTACAGACTGTGGTCACCTGTTACAGCTCGTCGCTTAACAGGAACATCATCCAGAAAGTTGTTTGGCACATGTGGAGTCAATATTACCGATGCTAGGGAGAAGGGAAGTGGTCGTGGTCGGCGGCTAAGTTGTACGGCTAGTGAGGACAAGGGGAGACAAGGGGAACACCAAACCTTGATTTTCCAAGAATTTTCATATATATATTGCCTACGCATCCGAATGCCTCTTGCCGTCCTTCACTTGTCTTCAAGCCCCCACAGCGAGTCTGCACTATAGACAGATATGCGCCATCCAGAATTCCCCGTCATCTCCTTCCTGTCCATTTTTCTCCTCCTCTTATCGTCACCGTCTCACATCAAGGTGTGTGATTCGTTAGCATTTCAAAGTTGTATGCCACTAAGTTAGCATATGCCAGGCTCGCAGTGTTTCTACTTTGGCTTTGATCGCGTGGATGAGTGTTATGCACCTCATTCGAGGAGTTAACTCACTGGTATGGGCCGGAAACGTCGACCTGAAGCTATATGTGTGGTGTGACATAAGTCCGTTCATCCCATGCTTCCCGTCCCCGTGCAATACTAACCTCTTACAGCTACAAAAATAACGGTGGGGAGTACGTTTGCGATCCCCGCTGCCCTACTCTGCATACTACGCCATCTTGAATGCGTTGCGTCTGCTCGAAACGTACATTCCATGTCAGCAGATAAGCGCAAGCGCCAAATATTTGAGGCAATTATGTGTTTTGGCATTCCTATCATTTTCATGGCGCTTCGTACGTGAAACTTACTGGTTGGTCGTTGTGTATTTATCTTTCGCCCAGATTACATAGTGCAAGGCCATCGCTTTGATATGTTCGAAGACTATGGGTGTGGTCCCTCAACCTATATCTCAATTGCTGGATTGTGTCTGGTTTACATTCCACAACTTATACTGTCTCTCGTTAGTTTGGTCTATGCCGGTCAGCATCAATACCTTCCGTCAACCCCCGTCTCCCCATTCTCACATGCTTTCTGTAGCATTGTCTGTTTATCATATCCTTGGTCACCGGAGCGAATTTGCGAGTCGCCTCCAATCCAACTCCGCAATAAGTGCTGGGAGATACTTTCGCTTGATGGCCCTTGCTACCACGGTGACGGCCTGGGACACGGGGGTCAATTCATATATAATCTCTTTCAACACACACTCTGGTTTGCGACCATGGATAAGCTGGGAGAACGTGCATGTCCAATTTTCACGTATCTGGATATATCCCGCGTCCTTCACTCCTCCATTCTTCAGACACCAGCTTCTTTTTCAGTGGTGGATTCTTCCTGTTTCTTCTTTCGCATTCTTTGTCTTTTTTGGATTCGGAAGGGAAGCTGGGTCGAATTACCAGATAGCCATCACTTGGTTCCGCCACAGGGTCCTCCGACAGAGTGTTACCAGAGAAACGTCTTCGCATGGAATTGCTGTCCTTCCTTCATATCGGTGTGTCTGTTTGATGCTTTCGCCTTCCGTTTTATGCTGACGTCGTTCTTGCACGTTCAGTTCGCGTGACGCTCACGTCAATGTGACATTGCCTTACACATCCGACAGAATGCCTGAGGCAGAGTCTTGGGAAAAATTGGTACTGGAAATGCCGCCAGACATAAAGCCTACAGAGATACCCTCAGCACTAGTGTCGAAGGAACCACATCAATCTTCCCTTCACGAACTCTCGACCTCTATGATTGAATCCAGATACGCGTCGATTAACAAAGACCTGCCCCTTACGCCGCCGTCGCTTTCCAGTGGCAATCACGGTCACCCCGCCCACTCCGAAACCGTACCCTCGGTCACGATCACTAAGCCCAGCAACGCTGCCCTGCGTGATGACTTTTCTCCCGCGACTTGCCCGCGACCCACTTTCAGACAGTCAATGTCACACGATTTCGGGATCACCGTTTCGCCTCTATATTTACCTGATGCAGGGTCTGCATCCCGGTACCATGAAGAGGCGTTCCTGGCCCGCGATTCGCAGGACACTGGGCCGGTGCCTTGTAGAATTCAAAAAACGACGGAGAAGTCCGTAGTCTGATGCGAGTGGGCTTCACCATGTCTTCCCTCAACCAGCTTGGCTGCTTGATATTTCCGTCTGTCGGCGCTACTGCTTTCTCCTCGCTGGATGCATTACTTCCAAAGCAGCATATCCAATTCGCTTTCTACTGCTTTCGATGGTTCGTTTTAAGTTCCCGTCCATTCTCTCTCGAAGATCCCCCTTCTCTGTACCCAATGTGTCATTATCGGATTCTTAACCCATTGTACTAATTAGCTACAAGTAGATGGGACCTGCTTATGCACTGTACAAAATTAATTAGGCAATAATGAAGTAAACAGCATAGCTCAGTTCTTCCGCAGGTCGGAAAGGAGGTTCTGACAAGTCATCTTTAACCTGACAGTTCACCTGCCCATTGCTTTACTCCCCTGCTTAAGCACGTAATCTGACAGTGTTTATCTGACATTTACAGATTTCGATATGACCTTCGAAGCATACGTTCCCCTTCAGGTACGTTAATAGCATACAACATAGACACATCGTTTCCATGCGACATTTAGACATCTTTGGGTATTCACCGTCCTAGAGTTGTGCAGAGATTGGGAACTTACCTATGATGTCAGGGGACATTGAAAGGTTATGAGGTATTGCCATGGAAGACCACATACTGAAATGAGCTTCTGCTACATTTCGTCGGACACAACGACTAGCTTCAGAGCCTCAGTTCGAGCTATATCATGATGGCTTAAAGGACCGTCATGACATCAGGGAAGGAGGAGGCAGCCAGATGACAAGCACGAATTGGTATCCAGTTACCAGTCGTTGACGGACCATCCACGAGACGGGGATTTATGCATCTAAGATTTCGGCGATGACCGATACTGATATTCTGTCACGTGACGTCATTCTTAGCTATAACAGAGCAGTTTGCACCCCACGACTTCTTCATTTGTAAGGGCACTATTTAGGACCTGCTCGTGCTCACTATTTGCCATTTTTTGTTCATGTCGTCTTTCCGTGACCACAGAGTCATCATCGCGTCTCTCTTCCTGCCGACGACGGCGGCGCTCTCCACAGACAATTCTGATACAAGTTCAGAGATCTCATATGTCCCTGAAGAGCCTGTCACTACCCCATTACTCAGCCCAATGCCTGCCTCGCCCAACCTCAAGCCTTCCAAGTCTAGGCTTGCCCATACTCCCCTTAGAAGCATTGTAGATGATCTAACAGTCAAAGTGCGCGGTTTATAGGAATTGGAAACTTCCAGCTGATGTCTGTTAGTCCAAGCCAATTACCCCTGCTATTACCCCTAGGGTAGAGGCCTTAAATCCATTCGCTACACATTACAAAACTCTCGGCAACGCACTTGCGAGTATCAAGGATAGAGACAATATACATCTCTCCCCTCCACCTCCTTCGAGATCAAAAGGTCCCCAGCACCATACGCTCCATCAGCGTGACACCCCCGCCCGTCTTCTAAGCCGCAGGTCCTCCCGCTCCGCTTCTCTCCTCAGGTCACAGTCACGCTCAGAAACTCCCGCCCCCACTTGGCACCTCGAACCCAATCCACAGGGAAATGGCGGTCTCTATAATGCCATCGCAAGTGTTTCAGGTTCCCTTCTTAAACGCAAACTCTGGGTCGGCACTCTCGGCACTGCGACTGACGGGTTCGATGCACAAGTTAGGAAAGGTGTCGATGCTCGCCTACGGGATGAATGTGACTCGGTAAATGTGTGGATAGGTAGGTGGAAGATTTGTGATCTTTTTTCTCCAACTGACTCCTTTCTCTGTACAGATGACAACGAGTTTGCTGGATATTACGATGTCTTTTGTCATCAGGTGAGAAATCATTATTGGACATAGCATACCTGAATTCTTATGATTCATAGGTACTCTGGCCGTGCCTTCATTACGCTATTCCCGATGCACCAAAGACCAAGGTATTTTACGAGAGTGGGTCTTTCGCGCAGGTAGGCTAGCGAACTCCTCGCGGGTTCGGCTGACTACAGTTGGTCGTTGACTTGAATAGTACGTGGCTTGTAACCAAAAGTTCGCAGATGCCATCATCCAGAATTACCAAGAAGGGGATATAGGTAAGTCCTTTCTTTGTCGTTTCAACCAACGTCTCGATACTGAGTGCATATTACAGTGTGGGGTAAGTGGATTACCTCTTTCGAGATCATTTTCTCACCAAAACTCAATCAGTCAACGACTATCACCTTATGCTTGTACCTTCTCTCGTACGTGCCGCTCTCCCATCCGCCGCCATCGGTTTCTTCCTCCACGTCGCATTCCCGTCTTCCGAAATCTTCCGCTGTCTTGCCGTCCGCGAGAAACTGTATGTACTACCGCAATCCCTCACATTGATGCTGACTTGAACGACGTAGCTTGCACGGTTTACTCGCCGCGGACCTCATTGGATTCCAGACTGCCAACTTTGCTCGCCATTTCCGTCAGACCGTAAGTCGCATCTTGAGCCTTGAAACCGTGCCGAAGGGCATCACGACACGGGAGGGAAAGTTTGTTGACGTTGCTGTGTTCCCAATGGGAATCGACGTCGGCAGCTTGAATATCAAACGTAAAGACCCCGAAGTGGCAGAGTGGGTGCAACTTTTGAAACAGCGCTATGTGGACATGAAGATCATTGTTGGGAGGGATAAGCTTGACGAAGTACAGGGCGTGAGGCACAAGCTGCTCGCTTTCGAGGCATTCTTGAGCCGCTATCCGCAGTTTCATGGCGAGGTCAGCTTGATCTATTCATGAAACTCTTGTACTCGGCGCTCATGCCCCAGCAGGTTGTTCTTATCCAGGTGGCCCTATCAACAACGGAGGAGAACGAGTTGCAGGGTGGTGTGGCTGATCTAGTATCACGCATAAACTCCCGCTTTTCGACGCTCACCTACCAGCCGGTCGTCTTTCTTCACACTCAAGACCTTACGTTCTCACAGTACCTGGCGCTCCTTACCGTTGCTGATGCATTCATCGTAACTAGTCTCAGAGAAGGCATGGCGCTGCGTACGCATGAGTACGTTTTTTTGGCCTAAACAGTTCGCAACACAATAACAGGTTCTAATGTGCCCCGTTAGATATGTGGAGTGTCAAGAGGGTCGTGCGAGACCGCTCATTTTAAGCGAGTTCACGGGTTCGTATTCGTATGCTGGTTTTCGGTCTTGTATCGCAATCAATCCATGGGATTCAAGGACTACGGCTGAGGCTATTTATCAGGCGAGTTATTGGTGACATACGCATGTTCTTGTATTCATAAATCTCCCCAGGCACTTACTATGAATGACGAGGAGGCGCTGTCTCGTTGGAAGGTTTGTGGTCACATTGCATGTCCTTATTTACTCTGCCATATGTGCGTAGGACCTCCACCGGCATGTAGTTACACAAACGGCTCAGGCTTTCGTCTCCACTTTCCTTACTCGCTGCGTCCGCGTAAACTTCGAACATCAACAGCGCGATCCCTCTTTGATCCCTCCTCTCGATGTCGATGCTCTCCTTCCGCGCTATAAGCACAGTTCACTGCGCCTTATACTCCTTGATCTCGAGGATACACTCTGGGTCCGTGCGCACCCACGGCACGCATTTGAACCTCCTGCTGAAGCTGTCGCCATCTTACGCAAGTTGGGCGAAGACCCCCGGAATAGGGTGTGGCTCCTCAGCGGACTGCCGCGGTATGCACTTGAAAAGGTCGCACAAGTCGTGCCCAGCATCGGGCTTATGTGAGCGTGGTTCGTTCGATCTGATTGACACTAGTGTTGACAGATGCACTAGCGCGGAGAATGGCTGTTTCATCAAGCCTAGGCCTGTTCGAGGAAAGAATCAGGAGTGGATCAATATGGTGGTGAACTACAATATGACGTGGAAGACACCGTGTTTGGAGATTTTGGGTTATGTATGTAGCCTTATCTTTTCAACCTTGGGTTCTTGGCGATGTTAAAGTCGTTGGGCAGTTCACTGAGCGCACGCCTGGGTCGTTTGTTGTTGCTCGGGAAGCTTCTGTCGTGTGGAGGTTCTGGACTGAGGAGAATGAAAATCGTGGGGATCGCCAGTGGGCGAGGCGACAGGCGTCGGAAGCTCAAAATCATATCTGGGATAGGTACGTACGGTTTTATTCAATATATTTGCAGAGGTGTACCTAATATCTCAATGTAGCCTAGGGGAACGCTACGGTTCGCAGACAGTTCTTGCTTGTGGTTGTTTTAATTTGTGTGATATTGACACGCCTGACTTGTAGGACTGAGAATCATCCCCGGTCAAAATAGCTTTCTCGTCATCCCTGGCAATATCTCCCGCTCGACTGCTGTGGGTGGTGTTCTTCGCCCAGGTGGCCCTAGTCAGGCAATCCCCACATCATGGTTCACACCCGAAATCACGACCTCGGACGACACGGCGGAGGACGTGGATATCGTGATGTGTATTGGCGCGGACGAGAAGCTCCTCAGCCGGCTGAACGAGCTGGACAATGCTGAAACATGCACGACGAGTGGTAAGGGGAGTGATGCAAAGTGGAGGCTTGGCGTCGAGGAGGTGATTCCGACACTCTGGAAGTTGGCGAACCTGTCGAGTGCATAGCATTCAGGTGGTGTCCCATTTTCTAAAAAGGCTAGCGCTTGTGTAAAGGATGCATTTTTTGAACTTTTGCTGTCACGATTGTGATGTGTTTTCGACGTTACGGTACCGGTAGTTGCAATTGTACTATATCGAATACAATAAAGTTGAATTGTCAATCAATTCCGCGAGTGGACTAAGTATTGATCTTACATAAAGACCTAAACTGCTGAAAGAAGATTCAACCAGCTAGTCATTGTTTGACTTTTTAGTAATGGTATAGCACGACCTGAGGCATGAAAGAGCTCATATATATCCATGCCTCATCCAGCTATCTCGCCTCTCACTTCTTCAACACACAACAATCGTATTTCAGCTTTGACGATGGCAAGGACGACAAGCCTGTTTTAATCGATCCGGACGTGTCTTTCAGAGAGGGCCTTGCCCTAGACGTAAGTTAAAGACTACTACCATCCTTCTTACTGATCGGAGCATTATCCAGGGCTCAGCGACCTTCTGTCCTCGCCTCCTCCTCCTTGATTACAAAAGTAACCTCTCTTTGGATCTAACTACTTCTTTAATTTCTTAAATAAACGTCTAGGCCGATTTGGTTCCTTGTCCCATATCAACGCTCTTAATGTCGGTGAAGAAGATGCGCCAATCGATTCGACGTGGTCAGCACCATTGTGACACCATTTCCTCCTTGTTCTTAACTCAAGAAACGAAACCGCAGGACAGGGCCCGTTACGGAACATCGCCAAGAGCCTATCCCTCAAAGCTCTTACCATGCCCTACTCGATGCTGGTGAGGACGAAGAGGGGGATGAAGGTCTAGACGTGGAAATGGATGATGGCGAGGACGATTCCGCACGCGATCTTACCCCTTCTATACGCTTTTGGTCCGATTATGCCCGCGTATATTACCACCCTCGCGGTCTGCATCGCGTCCCAGACCCTGCGGAATGGGAGCGCGAAGTCGGATGGATGCAAGGAATCGAGAGATTTGGTACATACGATGCGGTATGGTTAATTGTTATATGCATTTGCGTGAGTTCCAGCAAACTGACAACGAATGGGTATACGCAGAACCATGCAGTGCTGGAAGATTCTTTCAGACACTTTGCGGAAGAATGTGACTTGCTACAGGTATATTTTTCTTAACAAGCGGCATATGCTCATCGCTCAGATGCGTGGCATGTCACAGGGTGTTCAACTGAGTTTTGACGCTCCGTCTTTTGGATCCTTCACCGTCTCGCTTCTGTCCCAGTTACGGGACGAGTACCCAAAGCTCCCTGTCCTCAGCTTCTGTTCACTTTCGCCGCATGACCCTGCTTCAGTAAAATTAGACGATGTGCGTCGCATTTCTCCTGAAGATAGTTTTCTTTCATTTTGGTTGATTCTACGACATCAGACACAGGGATGTGTGGGTGCATTGAATGATGCATTGACATTGCATGAACTGGGGATGTTATCGACGATCACCGTGCCCTTGCAATGTCCCACCATACGGCATCGTGGGCTGTGGAGTGAGAATCTAGATGCCGATGTGTGTGCTTCTGGCCATACTGTTTGAGTACCCCTAAAACTCACTTGCGACAGTTCACAAACGCCTATCATTCCTCCGCTCTCCTCGCTGCCCATATCGAAACCATCACGCTTCCTCTTCGGTACGTATCAACATACGCTTAACCATTAATTTATTTGATCATCTGGCCTTAGGTTGAAACCTTCCGTTCCTTCCTCTACAGACCTCGCGTCCCTCTGTGCACAAATGAACTGGCGTGGTAACACGCCTTTTGCAGCGTTATCTGGTGCATTCCCCATACCATCATCTCCGTCCATGCTTGGCAGATACTGCTTCGACTATTCACATCCTGCCTTGCTTGACAAGGTATTTAACTCTTCTTGGCTCAGTCAATGTAGAGATGTTGATAGCAGCCCGAAAGGATAAGAGTCCAGTGCCGTTTGCGCAGAGGGACATATACCGAGGCCTTGACGCAGCAGAGAAAGAAGCTTCTAAGATTTGGGCCGAGGAGGCACAGTCGGAGTTGCATGAACCCATCCTTACTAGGTATCTATGATAATTCTGTATAACTCCGCCAGACTCACATCCTGTCAGAGACTACATTGATTTCCCGTATCCCATCCTCTCCTCCCACCCCCAAATTTTCACACACCTTGGTGCTACTGGTCGCGGCATACTCTCTCCTGGCTCAACACGCGTTCGCTCTCTCCCGACGTACACCTCTCTGCGCACCACACCACGCACCGGAACATTCGTGAGGTCGTATGCTAGCCTAGTGCAAAACATACGGAAGCGAGGGGCAGGGGTCGTGGAGGCGCTTGGGGTAGAGAGGGACGCTTTGACAGATACGGAGGAACAGTTTTGGATCTGGGATGGTGGGTATGGAGGGGAGGAGGATGGGGACGGGGACGAGGTGTGGGGAGAGGATGAGAAGGATAGCTAACAAGAGAATTATCAGGGCTTAGAAGCTAGTTATTACTACTTCGCGGGGACACCATGGTGATTTGAGGAGGGTAATCTAAACAAAGCCCAAATAAAGCTCACTTCATAGTAGGAGTTGCGGGTAAGGTATCTTCTAGCCATATTACGCCGTAAAATATATATAGATACATGTCGAACGCACAAAAGCAACATCGCAACTACTTGTTTTTTGATGCCCTGATGCGGATTGAAACTATCAGCACCGATTCCAAAACAAGCCAGAAGTGAACACATACTTGTAAGTGAACTTCTTCCGCGTCATCGCAAACTCGCCCAACTTATGTCCCACCATGTCCTGAGTAATTGTCATTTGGATGTAGTCCTTTCCGTTGTGTACCGCAAACCGGAGGCTGTAAACCCAAACAACTCGTAGTATAAGCTCACCAGAGTGAGTGCAGGAAGAAAAGTTATTTTTATGAACGCACCCGACAAAGGTAGGTAGGATCGTGCAAGCACGAGCCTGCGTTTTAATCACAACGTTATTACGCATGGCCTCGCGCAGCGTCGGGAAGTTGACAAAGTAAGGTCCTAAATAAAAATGCGAAATGCGATAGTTTAGTTTCTTTGTCTTCCTGTATGTTTTTCGTAACGGGAGTTTAGGAAGGGGAAAAAAAAACACTCGGTTTACCTTTCCATACCGACCGGGAGAGGACACGAAGGGTGGCATGCATCTGTGGTCGAGTAACTCAAAGTTACTGAACGCAGCCTATATTTTGCTGATTTCTGCTCAGATGAGTCACGTAATTAAGATATTACATCGCGTCACGCACTTGTCACACAAGGGGAGACTCTTTGGGAATAATTCAATAAGTTTTATAATTCACTTCGTATTATACTTGGATCCTTTCCTAAACTCGTCAACATTTCCTAAAGGCCTCATGCTCAACCAGCAGTGTATAGTCACCCCAAAGTAGATTAAATTACTCGCATAAGTTGACACGTTCACCTACTAGTCACCAAATTTGTTGATCTCAGCTTGTCGGACACGCCGTGTAAGGACGATGTTTTGGCAATTTAGCTACCAGCATGGTAGCCAAATAATATCACCACACAGCCAGTATGGCATGGTTCTTGGCGCGTTTTTCGCACCTTGAACACCATATCATGCCATGCAAATATCAGGAAGTCCGTGATATATGGTATACTATAAGCAAGTCCGATTCCAACAGATTACAGGTCCATCACAGAGCAAGATTTCCATTATGTGGGGCGGGGCTTGCAAAGACGCACAAATACTGCGAGATCATGAACTCGCTGCCAGCCCCTCAGCGTGCTTCTTGAGTCCATTAGCCATAGCCTCGAAAGACTTTTTAAGATTTGCATGCATGAACCAACGAATGAACCACGCCCCAGGTCCATTGAATACCTGAAAGCAGACCGTTGATGGGGGTCTAGACTGAGACTCGGAATTATGCGATCGCGAGGAGACAAACAGACCTCAATAGTCATGTATTTTGTGGACGACTTTCCGTCAACTTGTTCTTCATACACTTCTTGCCATCTCTCTGCCGTGAGTAGCCATTTTGGAAGACCGACCTGTTCCCAAACTATCCTATGATTCTTTTCATCGATAAAAGTGATGATTTCCTTCGTGGCAAGGAGGCCTTTGTCATTGTCGTCCAAACCTCTCGGGGGCATGCGGACATGCATAATAATATGTGCACCTTCTGACGGTCGGGGATGGTCTAGCAGAGGCCTGAAAGAAGAGTCTGTGATAGCCTGGGAGCGCACAAAGGGATTCCAGGTGGGGTAGGCAGGAAAGTCGAGGAGCGCATTCCAAACCATTACCGGTGGCGCATCAATGGTGATCTCGACTTTGATATGCGCCACTGCGCGTGTGATGTCTGGAGGAAGACGTGTCATTTCACTCTGTATCCATGTGCGCTCAGCTTCAGAGTTATGTGCCAATGAAAGGTGGTTTTTACTTTCTCACTGGGATGCAAAGGCTATGCACTGAAGGTAGAGAGAAGACGTCAGAAGGCACTGATTCCAACCACTGAAAAACGTAACGAGTCTTGTGAATCAGTGGTGTGAACAACGGTTCAGCTGAACGATCCCATCTCAGTACATTGGTCACGAAATGCAAGCGCCCAGTCCAGTCCACGTCCAGTGAATACCACCAAATGCTGGTGACTTAGCAATGTTCTTGCGACAAACAAGTATTGTCATTGCATCTCTGATCTTACAGCAAAACAAACTCTCTTCGAGCTAGCTTTAATCCGAAACACCTTCCGAGTCTGTATATCTGCACCAAGGTTTCACGAAACATGCGTTACATCGTTGCAAAGCGTTCCCGGCCCAAGTGTGTTGTAAAAGTACTAGATGAGCATTGACCCTTGCACCGAGCTTTCCTATGGAGACCATTTCGAAACATGGTGAAAAGAATAAGGCTTTCGTCGAAGTTATTCTCTCTCGCTCTGGCATATGCTTCTCGAATGAAATTTAGGTACCGCCATTAGCTTTTATTAAGAGCCTCTGATTTAAACCCCTCGATTGCGCAGCATAGCGCTGATATCACTGATTAGCTTCCGCAGTATTGAGTCAGGAGCATTAAGAGCAAGTTAGGGAATATTAATCGATCCATCCTTGTCAGTTTTTCCGTTTTTCCGCGTCGCTCATACTTGGTGTCGGATCACCGCAATAAGTGTTTGCGTCTCCACGGATCCCGAGTTGATCGTGGAAACCACAGAAGCTTTGCCGTGCAGAGGCCACATGCAATTATCATCCCCTCTTCAATGTGTTGGATGGTACCGTAATTCATGGAAGTACTGGCAACATTCCTATACACTGGTCTGGTACACTGGTGACAGCATTTTCATAAGCGATACTCGCTCTTTGAAGAGCGTAGACGTGCGCTTCCTAAATACAAAGTCCAGTTTGCATCGTCTTTGAGAGGGAATCAGGGCTGTTAGGTAGCATTGTTCCCGATGAAATTTACGTACATATATTATCTAGTACCTCCTTATCAAGCCGTCGTCGCCTGCAGTCCATATGCTCCCACCTACGCCTTTTATACTCCTCACAGGGTCGCAGTCGTATCCCACGAGCTCTTCAATGACCTGGGGTCCCTCGGGCCGTATAGAGGCAATATATGGTAGTCCGTCTGCGCTGGCGATGGCGAGGTGTACCTCGCCATTCACAGCCGGAACGATGACCATGTCTTCTACAGAGGCGCCGTTCCGCTGAAATGAGAATAGCGGTGCGCTAAGTTGACGCGTGTCGAATATAGTTACGACGCCTGTGCGTGAGCCCGTTGCAAGTATGTGAGCGCTGCTCGAATATGCCACGGACTCCAAAGGGGATCTTGGTGTCGATAGTGGTTCCGAATGGAAGAAGGACGTCTTCGAACCCAGGTCAAATGCCTGGAAGATGCCGTTCTGAAGGGCACAAAAAACCACTTTATCTTCTGTATCGACTTCCCGAGGGTCCAAGGACATAGGAATGGTTTCCGTCTCGTCACCATCTGGGGGTCGATATATCACTGGATCAAAATCCCTTATTCCTAAAGACATTTTAAAGACGGGGGTGTAGTCGGTGGACGCTAAAGCACGGATTTGCGAACCGGAACCCACATCCCATAAACGAATCGTACCGTCCTAGTGGTTAGGGGAGGCACTTGTTAGGACTCGAGAGGACGATAAGAAAAGCAGAAATTTTGCTATTGTTCACCTTGGCACAACTAAGTACATTCCTGCCCCGAGAGATTATCCCCGAGTCAGTAACAGCTCGGGTGTGTGCCTTAAAGGTGCGAGGGACCGAGAGATCTTCAGCGGAGATAATAGACAACGAAAAGTCATTTGATGCTGTGAGAATGACTTTGGAAGAAGGGAAAAAACGCAACGAGAGAATAGTGGATAAGTGCGGTTTTGATGTCAGAGGTTGTGATTTGCCAGACGACGAGAAAACGCGGATATTTCCATTCCCGTCACCTGTGGCGTACGAAGACAGGTCCGGAGACACATCAAACGCAGTAATCCGAGGTTGCTTTATGCACGATAAGAAACGTCGAAAAAATGGTATCTGAAGAATATTACTTGCTGATTTGTATCACCAAGCACTTGACGAGGTACATGTAGTCTTGTGGACGAGATTGACAGAGATGGACAAGTCACAGTATATAAACTCTGTCCTTTCGTCAAGATCAAAAGGCAGGATCAAGAGCATCGGCATGTCAGACGTACATGTTCACCTTTCTGAAACTCAACGCCATCAGGAATTAGGTTGACACGGCCGTCGTTCCGCCTTTGAACAGTGACTTTGCCATGGACGCTCTGCTGATCGTGCTTGTAGCAAGATATCCAGAAAGGCTCTTCTTGTATAACCGCCTCCTGTACTTCTGCAATGACGGTTTGGAAGTCATGTTGAACAGTGACTTGTGGCAAGATGATGCTCATGCTAACGGCGACGCCGTCGGACGTAAGACACTCGTACGTCACGTGCCCGCGGCGGCAATCTACCGTGGCACCCGCAGACGCCTACAGCCTCCGTCGATTGGAGCGCCTCACGTTGGTCGTCCTCCATCCATACTGCCTCCTTGCATCGATAACTTGGCACCTTACGCTCTCATACCTCGTTTTCGGAAAATTACAAACGCATAGATATTCTCTTCTTCTACTGAGCATGGCCACCGAGGAGTCCCAAGCCTCAACTAGCAAGCTCAGCGCTCCCTCTTCTGCCTTCTCGTTCACCGCGCCATTTCCACTTCGTGGCACAAGTGTTTCGTCTTCAAAACAAAGAAGAGTGTCCTTACCCTCGTCTCCGAGGTTTTCGCCTACTCCCGGTTGGCCGTTCCGAGACGAGATGGGTCTGGAAGCAATGTCCTCTAGCGGTGGAGGGTCAATGACTTCAGATAAGGAGAAGAGGTTGCGCAAGGTGGAGCTGGATGTGGCAGCTGCTTCTGTGGAAGAGTCGTTTCCATCTGGCCAAGAGAAAAAGCAACGTAAGAAGTGGACTATGGAGGAGACTCAGATGTTAGTGGACGGGTGCAATAGGGTAAGATACCATCTCCACTCTGTTTATCCTTCTCATCTTTTTCGTATGATAGTGGGGGGTTGGAAACTGGAAAGTGATACTCAATGATCCAACGCTTACTTTTGACAATCGGTCGCCGGTGGACTTGAAGGATCGGTGTGTGACGACATTGGAACGCGTTGACTCTTGCTCATCATGACGTAGCTTTCGAACCTACTTCCCTGACGCGTACAAGCAGCACTATCCAAACGCTAAGACGCATCTCTCCTCAAAAGTGAGGTCAGCGCTTCCAGACGGTTCTTCAATATTTGAAAAGACTCGAAGCAAAAAGCGAAGACCATTCACTCCTGAAGAGGATGAGGCGTTGAAGCGCGGCTATGACAAGGTGTGCTTTCTAATCTAACTATCATTAATAAGTAAACTAAGACCCCCACGACGCCCATGCAGCACGGCACCTTGTGGGCCTCCATCTTGAAAGATCCCATCTTCCATGCAAAAAATCGCAGGTCAACGGATCTGCGGGACAGGTTTCGTAATGCATTCCCTGATCTTTACGAGGCAGCCGGATACAAGCCGCGGAACAATGCCTCGAAAAAGAAGAAGGGAAGCGAAGGCCTCCCCGTCCCCGTGGTGTCAGACTCCGGACATGATGACTCCATAGAGTCGCAAGTAAAGAGACCCATGCGACGGAAGCGAGCAAGCACTGCTCCCAGCTCCGGCGTGTTGAAGCTGAACCCTAACAGGAGGGCAATGCTGGAAAGCACCACATGCTCGGATTCAGAGGAGAGCTCGGGTGCGGAAGAAGGCCTTAACGATGAACCCATCCGGGCCTCTAAACAGCGACCTAAAGCTGGACACGACGAAGTCACCCCCCAGCCCGAAGACCTTGCGGAGCGGGGTCAATCTGGTGACGTGTCTCTGGCCGATTTACCTAGAAGCTCGCTTGAGTCCTCCGGAGGAGTCTCGCGTAATGATGTCTCGACTAGATCTCCATGCTCTCTCTCCATTTCTGAAGCGACCGATTCTTCTCAAGCTCGAACTTGGTCGTTGCCGGATCGTGCGGCCCAAAGTCATACCCCCAATTGGGGTCCTGGGAGCTCTCCTTCACCACCCCGCTTGCCCCGGTCCGATATTTTCCTTTCATCTCAGGCCTCCCCACCATCCATCAATCCGCGCAGAGGTGGTAGCGAAAACTTCCATACGATGATTGGGAAATCTGCTTGGCTTCCTGAAGATTGGTTGTCAGCAAACCCAAGGCTCGAATCTTCCCACCCCGATTCTAGCAGTTCATCTTTTATCGGTGGTCCTTCTCCGGCGCCGTCTTCCCCATTTTCATTTTCACCGTCCTCCCATGGTGTGATGGACCGATATGACCTATTCCCGACAAATCTTGCAGCACATAGTCACGACTACACCTCTTCGGAGGTAGGTTACGGTGATCGGGACACCCATTCTGCGTTCTCCGAGGCCGATATGTTTAACCCTGCTACTGCAAGTTATCGGGGATTTACCCATCACTCTAATTATGCTGGGGACCTTATTTTTGCCGCTGGACGTCCGCAACACTCACCCGGTAACATTGGCGGAGGTTTAGCAGTACACGAAAGAGACTCAGAGAATTCACTGGAAGACTCCTCCGTCAGGCGTATGGGGCTTTGTTCAGGCCTTCCAGACATTGATGAAATTCCTTTAGCTGCAATCAGACTGCAGAACCGTGAGACGACTGTGGATGCGGATATGGAAGAAACAGAGATCGTACACTCCCGCAGAACATCCACCCCGCCTGATGACGAAGAGATGTCTGCGATACCTCCTGATCTCGATTTCCAGTTACCGCAATTGTCAACTGAAATTCTCACTGCTACTCCTACGACCCTAACTAATCCTATTTCGCCCATCGACTTGCACGCAAACATGCAGATGGATCCATCAAAGTCAAGACGGCCATCTGCAGAACAGGCACACGTTCATCAGCACCATCTTGGTTCTTCGTCGCACAGTCGGTCTTTCTCACAGCCCCCTGCAGAGCATAGAGCCAACCACGAACACCCGCATGCTCCGACCCATTCTCATTCTAATCCCTTTCCGAACACAGCACGTTCCCATTCTGTATTTGACCAATCCCAGATGTCGAGTCTCATCAGCGAACCTTGGCGTTCATTCGATCTCACCGACCTTCCCTTCCTTGATCTTCACTATTACACATCCAATAGCGCTCACGCGCAGACGATGGCGCTCCTCCAGGACCCCGTCGTGGAATCCAGCGATAATGCAGCGCGGGCGCTCGATCTAGCAGGTGGAGCTAGTGCAGGCCAGGGACATGGAATTAATAATAATCATAATCATATTCACTCCGGAGGGATCGCCCCTGCGCAACTGCATGCTCATACGCCTTCACATTACCATTCGCTTGCACAGGCGCAACTCCAGACGAACTCTACGACGACCGTCGCACCTGCTGCGACGATCGTACGGCCTAATTATCATCATCATAGGGGACAATCTGCTGCGTCGCCGGATGACTTGTTGCTGAAGAAGAGTGATAACAAGCGGAAGAGGGTGAGTTGGGATGGAGCAGCTTCATAGCATGAGCTGGAACGGAGGGGTAGGCAACTCCACCGCATGACGAAGGTTTTGGGGGAGTGCATCAGTTTTTTTTTTCCCTACCATTGTTGATACATTCGCATTGCTTCATTTCACATTTGGTTGCATCATAAGATCGTTTAGTCGCACTATTGCCATGCATTGCATTCATTGATTTGGGGGGGTAACAGCGCGCGCTCAACCGATAACTTAGATAGCCGTTTTAGGGCCATATTAAGTTTTGAGTACTGCGTACTGTGACCTATTAATGATTTACCCACAAAACCGAAAGATATAATATATATTTATTGCATCCCCGCTACGCGTTCGCGAACAGCTCTGGTGCCGTCTGGCTAGCAAAGTGTTCTACTTTGTTGAGCTTATCGCACCAGGCGGTAAGGCGGTCGGCGAGCTGGTCAATCTGTAAGCGGGACAGCACCCGAGGCTGCACCCATGTAATATGCGCCTTCTCGTCGACTTGATCAAGAGTCCCGCGGATGAGCTTCAGACTGTTTATACGAGTGGCGTGTTAACCCATTAATTAAGAGTATACCAATCACACAATGACAGAATAGCAGGGGAGGGGTGTCCACATACCTAAGCGCTTTCATCACCAGATGTTCGACTTCGTCAACTGGTAGCCGGGTCTCGTGAGCGATCGCCTGGAAGGTCATGGTGCGGTCGTCTGCGGGTCGCTTGAATACCGACTCGATGAGCGCCATTAGACAGATTTTTTGTCGCAAGAATGGGTAGTTTTCTTGTAGGATGGGCTTAACCGCGACAAAAGGATGAACGCACGAAACAACAACAGCCACAACGGTGAATCTTAGCCTAGAAGAAAAGAAAGAAAGAAAGAAAAAGGCGAACCTCTTTTGGGAAAAGAGGTGCAAGCGCCTCGAATTTACCGATATTGCCCTCGTTAAATGTGAAGAGTAATTTTTTGATCCATTCGTGTGGGGTATTATCGAGCGAGTCGAGAATAGGGTGCATGAGCTGAGTAATATCCCAACATATATATAGTGTCAGTTAAATGCATAGTAAGATATATAAAACCACTTCACCAGTTCCCCAAAGTTGTATATTGTGTCTCCTAAGAACGCGGAAATACCAAGGTCGTGTGCGCGTTGTAGACGATCTTCTGGGGTAAGATCTGTTGCAGGGTCTATGCAAGCGAGGAATAAGAGGGAGTGTTTATAGTATGGAGCGTATTCGGCTTTGGCCTTGAGATACTTCATTGGAACATTAACAAAGATACCCACAGTAAAGCTCACCTTGTAGTAGTCGGCCGCGACGCTATAGTATGCCGCATTGACGGATGGGTCAACACCGTCCATGTCATCAAGAATCTATGCCGATGGGTCAATACATGACACGCATAGTTCAGCGGCGTCTAGCACACCTTCCCCGCCTCGTCCATATCTGTCTTTGTCCCTTGCAGATCACCATACAACAATTTGGCATGCGCCAACGTCGACAACAGTAACACATATGCTTCTGCTGACTTGCTCTTGCTGATTCGTGATAGCAGGGATGCCAGAAAAGCAAGGTGGGCAGCGGGGTCTTTTGGACGAGATCAACAACACGCCTTGCGAATAAGCACGCGCTGCCATGCACATGCAATTGAACGACTGAAAAACACGAACCGTCAAACTCCTTGGAGACTTTAGCACCCATTTGGACGAGCGAGAGCTGGTTCATCCTGCTCTCGAACTCGCGCACGAAACGCTCAAATACATCGACGCGGTATGGCTTGGATAACGGGTGGTCGAAGAACCCGGACACGGACTGTGTGAGCTGATGCCATAGCCTTTTTGTTTTTGTTAGGAAAGGATCAGTTCTACTGGTCGGTAATGGGATAATTCGT
This sequence comes from Ramaria sp. MG151, assembly GCA_003314545.1. Taxonomy (NCBI): domain Eukaryota; kingdom Fungi; phylum Basidiomycota; class Agaricomycetes; order Gomphales; family Gomphaceae; genus Ramaria; species Ramaria sp. MG151. The sequence goes on along the minus strand of QMFG01002394.1, from coordinate 64,246 downwards.
GTGTGCGTACTTTCTGCGGTGGAGGGTCCTGAACGATTCGATGAAGGTGTGGAGCTCGACTGGAGTCGTGGTGAGGGCAGTGGAAAGATAGGCTTCCACATCCAGCCTTTGCGGTTTGTCGAGCTGCATCTGTGTTGAGCTTTCGCCGCTCATTGCGTAGCTAGCTCGTCGTTCAAGCGTTTAGAAGGGGGGAGCTGCTCTTAAAATCGAGGCCGCGTCAGCTCCGACTCAGTTGACGCGTAAATAACTTTTCCCATTCTTAAAAAAAATTAATTTCTTTCAAACGCTACAATTTGCGAAAGATACGTGATGAAGTCGAATAATTATGGAGACCAAAAATTTGACTCCTGATTTAGAAACGGACATATATGTCCGGGTGGAATTTAGCATAATCTCCTGCTGGTCATGACCCGCGTTTCCCACTAGCTTCGAAGGTTTATTTGCTAACGATAGTGGTCCTGTAGCAGAAAAGTCCAGCACCCCGTTAGACAATGGGCAGAAACAATGGGCAGACAGACAAGCTTACATGTCATGAAATTATGCAGTATCCAGTAGACTGCGGTGGTTGCGTATCTGTATCAACAGGTGTGTCTGTCTCCTGGTGGGCCTGTGCTACGAGTAGCAAAAATAGGCTGAGAAATGCCATAGAGAAATGACTATAGTCCGTCGAGACTATTCGTGCTGGTGTTGTTCAGATGACTGTGAAGTTGAGTCCTGCTCAACAGGTATATAAGAGGGATTCAGAAAATTCATCTCTTGAAACAGCGCGCCACCCCATAATTGATCTACTAGGGTCGAACAAAAAAGGTCTACCGGAAGTAAGTGCGTTTACTGTCGCACAATAAGGTCTGTCAGCGAAAACAAAAAGTCTACCGATTGTTCCGATTCCGAGACGGGTCCAGAACGAGTGGCCTCGATCCGTGACGATCTTGAACGAAAAACTGGAGGGCGATGCTGGCAGCTCTATCGCAAGCTCAGACACAAGCCAGGGGCATCTACAGGATAGCCCAAGTCACAATGTGTCACACGTGACCAACTGCACTTGACGATGTATGCAGTGAGCTTGCGTTGTCTTGGTCGAATTACTTTAAAATTCCAGTCAATGCTTCAGAATAACAGATAGCAAGAATCTCAACGACAGCACTGGAGACGTTCACCCATCTTAATACTCAAAATGAAGTAACTTCTATAAGTGATGTAGACTTTTAGGGATGACAGAACCATATGCCATACGTATTGTGACCCTATACGTATCTCGTCAGAAGGACATACTGCGATACCGTGGGGAAAATTGTAACGTATGGGACACGCAATAACGCGGCATCCGCTGAAGCGCGGAGGAACGACGATCTCGAACAAAAGACTAGAAAGCGATGCTGGCGGCTCTGACACATGCAAGGGCGCAGCGAGACAACTTGGTGGTGTCACACGTGATGACTCTTTTGTCGCTTTACTGGAGAAACCTGGAGGCTCTAGTAATGTCCGTGCGGTGAACTGGCGTCATCTTAGTCGGATCAGCAAAATCACAGTCGATTCAAGGTGATAATAGTGATACGTGATGCCCGTTGATCAACTAGTAGCTGGCACGCTAAGCTAGGGGTATATAATTTCTATAAAGGACACAAAACACATGAGCGAAAAAAATCGTTAATGATAGTGGCCAGGCCCCTACCGCAGTCATGCCAGAGGAACATACAGAGGAGCCTCATTCACGCCATATGACTCATGAGATTACGCAGTATCCATTAAACGATTAGGGAGAGCCAGCAGCGACAAGTGAGTCCGTCTCTTGGTGAGCCCGGGTCTCGAATAGCAAAAAGTGGTGAGGAGATCCATATTGATATAATGCTGCGCAGAGTTCAATTGCTCGCGTGATAGTGGTCCGCAAATTGGGTCTGCAGTTGTGGACCTAAGCCAAGTCATAAAAAGACAATACGTCTATAGAACTCTTAAAACGGTACACAACGAATGAATAGCCGTAGCGCTAAATCGTGCTTCGCCAACATCGTGAAGATAATGAGTGACGAAATAACATTCTGTTACGTAACCGTGACAATAGCCCTGTAATACCGTGGGAAAGCATTTAGCATTGATGATTGATGATCTATTCTCTTACAGACGTTATATATCTAGTAACTCTCCTAATCTCTCTCTGTCCTGTGAGTTCCGTGTCTTTTTTTCGCTATAACTCAGGCAATTTAGCGCTTCAAGCCGCCCCACGTGGTTGACAAAATACAATTTATTTAATTTCGAAAATTATAATATATAAAAACGTATGCAGCTTAGCTATGGGGCACCAATAACAATATCAGCTAATGCGGATCTTTAACAAAAGACTAGAAAGCGTTGATGTAAAGGTGTCATATGTGAGGACTCTTTTGTCGCTTACAGGAGATACCTGGAAGGTCTAGTAACGTCCCGTCTTAGTCGAACAATCAAATTACATTTGATTCAAGGTGATAATAGTGATATATGATGCTCATTGGTCAACTGGTAGCTGGCTAGGGGGTACATAATTTCTATAAATCACACAACATACGTGAACCAAAAAACGGTACTGATGGTGGCCAAACCCCTACCGCAGTCATTTCACAGGAATCGCACTCACACCTCGCCATTGAACATTTTGGGCCTCGCGTCGACCAGTAAGTCCCTCTGTTAAAAATGCAAATCTCCATCAAGGATATACTTATGCTGAACCTCAGGGGACGAACAAAATGCAAATATAATCTTTAATATAAACTAACAAGATACAGTTCAGTGGGACGAGGAGAGCGAAGCATTCGACGATACAAATGAGGTGATAAATAACCTTCGAGGTGTACATGTCTGAAGCAAAAACAGGTCTAGATTAGGAGGTTAAACGCTTCGGAGTATTTTATGTGCACCAGCAGGACCCTAGGGCTCATGCGACAACGCAATAACCCCCGTAACGTTGATCTGGTGAGTCTGCATCCACCGGGGAATCAGGTTCCTCGTGCGTAGTGGCTGTGACGAACGTGAATACGGTAGTAAAGGAGTCCATTGCTGGGAAGGAGCGTTGTCGCCAGGACTTTGTGGGTGCGAGAGAATCTGGGTGGGGAAGGAGCGTTGTCGCCAGGACTTTGTCCCGTATTTTAAAAGAATCGAAACCTATTGTTCATTATGGTCAAAGAGAAAATACTGGTGTAAATGCTCGCAGAACAATGGATTACTTAAGCTGATTAAAATTCAAGCGGAGATTACATTAAACCCATTGACTACTCTTACGACGTGGGCACGCTTACGTTCCGTTTTAATATAGGGTGTGATTACTTATTTATTCAAGGAAAAAAATATTTTGCATAGACTTTATATTCCCCGACTGTTCTCAACAATGGTAGGTGCCTGTAATTCATATCTGTGCATGTCCGGACTCATTTAATCTACCAGAGAAACTTTTGGGCGAATGGTCAATAGGAGAACTAAATTCCGTGCCTAATACTTACAATTCAGTTTGTCAATATACTGGCCCCAAATTTCCCTATTAATACCCATCTATCTATACACTACTGCCACGACTGGAATATGTATAACCGAAATTCCATGGGGATTGGGTCAAAAGATTATTATCATCTGCATAAAAAGTATGATGGTTTGCGAGCTGTATCTCTCTAGTCATATGATAGTGATACATCGTCATTTTTAAGAGTGCTAATCAGTACACCACTGGTATAACGAGTTCGAGACAGCAAAATTCGGTAGAAGGAATGGGTTCATGGGATCTCGGATAGTAATATGAACTGAGTGAAAACGAACAGGAGACAATGCGGGAACGTTAATGGACAAGTAGGTTCATGTACTCAACAAGATGAGACTATGCCTTGCTCTATTATTATCTGAATCCCGCCAGGCGGAATGTCAGCCGTTAATGTAGCACTTTCTGAGCTACGAGTCAGGAATGCACTCTCGTGACACTGCGATACAGGGTCTGCCTCTAGGGAATACGTTTGCGAAACGGTAATCTCGAAATCAGTCGTCATTCACTGTCTGAAATTGTGTGGCGGTTAAGTCACGGTGTTGTTGTCGCTAGGAGAAGACGGAGTCAGATAGTTGTCTACAGTGGACGGGGAGCAACTTCACATTATGGTGGGGTTCGATTGTTCGCTATGAAACGAAGGCGACGCTCCGCCGTTTGACCCTGTCGCCGAAAGCGTTTTCAAATCCATGCCTTCGGACATCTCGAGCAACGATGGATCCAAACCATTAGGCCTATGTTCGAATTCAATGTCAGATACGCGAGGGAACGTCATATTGACGTGAGGAGCATGCTGACTAATCTCATAAGAAAATTAGCACCGAATGGATGTTGATACATGCACAACAAATGAACGCACCGGTACGAAGGAAGCACAGTGGAATTAGTAAATGAGGAATGTTTCTCGACGGTCTGTCGCCGAACATTGTGCCTGAACCAGGTAAAAACTGCCCGGTAATCCGACATAGCTTCTTCTCCGAAACCGAAGAAAATAAAAAAACAGATACAAGAGACAGGAAGAATCCACCATTGAAAAATGACCTGACTTCTGAGGTCCGGTGGGATAAGGAACTCAGGGAATAATTGAACTCGTGAAAACCCGGAGTGCACATTAGCCCAGCTTATCCATGGTCGCAAACCAAGATGGATGTTAAAGTAGAGGATATATGCATTGACCCCAGTGTCCCAGACCATTTCCGTGATGGCTAGAGTCATCAGGCGAAAGTACCTTCTAGGGGTTATTCCCGCATGAGACTGCTGGAGATGACTCGCAAATTCGATACGATGGCGAAGAAAATTACGGATCACAAATGCTACACAAAAATAAGTAACTGAAGAGTGAGGTAATAAGATATAAGAAGATGCTTACCAGCATAGATAAAACTGGCTAGCGACAATACAATTGGTGGGATGTAAATCAGACACATTCCAGCAACTGAGACATAGACTGTGGGAGAACATCCAATGTCTTCTATCAAATCGAAACGATGACCCTGGACTATGTAGTCTGGAAAGCGAATGAAAATATGAAACCCCCGAAATGTATCACACATACGAAGAGCCATAAAGATGATGGGAAGGCCAAAACACATAATGGCCTCTAATTTTTGGCGTCGGCGCTTATCCTCCTTTGTAATCCGTGGATGTCGAGCAGATGATGCATTCTCAAGATGCCGTAGTATGCACAGCGCAGCAGCAGGCACGGCAAACGTAAATCCTATTGGTAATTTGGTAGCTGTAGAAAGTCAGTCACACTTTCAGGTAGTATGGAGCATACATACTTATGTCGCACCAGACCTCTAGCTTCAAATCGACGTTGCCAGCCCACAGGATAGAGTTAACTCCTCGAATAAGACTCAGGACACCCATCCACAAGACTAGAGCTATTGTAGAAACGCTGCCAACCTGATAGCAGCTTAGCTATATTGCAGTTTCGAGTAAAAATACACATCGCATACCCTGAAATGAGAAGGTAACGAACAAACAAGGAGGAAAATGCAAAGGAAGGACACAACGGGAAATTCTGGGTGACGCATGCTAACAGGATAGTGCGAGACAGGAGCGCGAAGGATCTCAACGAAAACGGGAGAGGGTGGAAAATAAGCATAACGCCTGCACTCCCACAGTTTTAAAGATTAGAACAAAGGGATAAAGAACCGTTGTGGCATTGAAAATTATAGTTTCCTTTTCTCCGCTGGCGCCTCGAACCACTATCCCATTGGTTTTTTCCGGTAACGATTGAGCAGGAGGGGTGCTAAGGTCACTGATGGAGTCGTGCCGAGTCTGGAGCAGGTGAGTTTTGCTTGTTGAATAAATGGCAATTCGGTCGTAGTATCAGACAACCGGTAAAATACAAAGGGACACAGTAGTACAAAGAGCTCTCTTATTACAAGGACCTCTCGTAGTACAAGGAAATACAATAGTACAAAGGGTATGGTAGCTACAGGTATGCATTCAAGGCAGGGACTGCGACTGCTAGAAACTGAACAATTACAGTTTCAAGACTTTTATATTCCTTTCGATCTATATCCATGGTATGTGAAATGGAAGGGTGGCACTACCAAAATATGGTGTCTGAATGGGCTGTAGCAAGAAGACGATTGAACATTATATAGCAGAGAAACTCATTGAAGAATGAAAACGGAATCAATATCAAGGCAAAGTGCACCATCAGCTTAGACAATGGGATAAATGGGTCACTGAGTGAATAACTGCCACTCTGGATGTGAATATCTCAGTGCTCCCCCATGCTCTGTTGAGATATGCAGTAGCTAAAGTAGTAAGTACTTGTGTATCCAGGCAAACAAGAAGATATGCACCTCAGTGAATGGGAAGTTCACTGAGGGCTTAGTAATTAAAACTACGCTAGTTGGAATTACTAAGCAACTATAACCTAGATGTCCACAGAGTCCCATATGACACTGTGTTCTAGGCTTACCGGTTTCCAACACGCTCCCCGTGTCATTGTCTTGTTGGAAGCTTTAGTTAAGTACATATTTTTTGTTGTCACAATGTGACACCGTTGTTGGCGTCTTGTTGGCGTGAAATTAGAAAGTGTATGAACTATAGGGTTGGAGGGTAACATGTATGCTAATTAGAGGCAATAGGAATGAAAGAAAAAATGAGCAGTGTGCTTGAGACTACACACACATTCTCTATCTGCGTATTTCTGTATCAAGTCACGGTGACGCATTATGGAGATAAATCCGCAATCGCCGAAAAATCTGTCGCTTTAGCATTATCCCATGCTGAGTGCGTCCAGGCGTGTTGTCATCTATTTTTTCCGATTTAGGGGAGTACTAAGTCTTCTTAACGGAGTCCAAAAAGCTGACCTCGCCTACTGTGGGGGTCACCACATCAATTGTCTTTTCCGGCGATAACCTTTGTAATACAGGTTCTCAGCTTAGTGCGCTGTATAAACTTTAATAACGTTAATGATTAATATTCGCCTTGTCATCCAATGCCAGCAGATAAGCTGACTCATACATGTGGCGTGACGCAAGTTCCAGCGGAGAATGCGCTGTGTGAATTGTGCTACTAACGGCGTTACCCCATCCTATAAATCCAAGCAAAGTTCAAAATGCTGAGATTTTATCTTCTGGGCATTTGTTCCTATCATACAGGTTAGGGTTAGAGTTTTTGTTTCACCTCTGTTTTGAGGCCACATCATCAATCTTGATATGATTGGTAGACCCGCAGCTTCTTGGATGCTTTTGGATTCGGAAAACAATCGTCAAAATTTGCAATACCGCTCCCAAACTACTGGACTAAATAGAATACCAACCGCCGAAAGAGCATTGTCTGTACTATATCAGAGATTTTCTCTAGGTCTCAGCTCCCATCAAATCTTACCCAGGTCCTTCTTGGTGGTCTGCAGCGACTCTTCTGGAAGCGCGCTGGTCAAGCGCTTGTTTGTGCATTGTCATCGCACGACTCCGACGGTTTTCTCCAGTACAACATTTTGTTTACAACTGCCTCGTCCGTGTATTCCTGCGGCAGCGTACACTTTTTTATCACTTCTCCAGGATCCATCCCGTTCTGTTTTCTCCCAAGCTCTTCGGCCCATCATAAATCTGCATTCTGTTGAAGTCGTGACTTAATTCCCCTCCTCGTAAAAGCACTGTTGTGTCGGGTCATGGGAAATCTAACGCTTTTCTTATGCTCTCCCGTGACATTCTCTACTGAAAATCTAGTGCTTATGAAACTTGGGTCTCGTTGAAGAAAATGTTGAGCAAGGGTACTGCCAGCATCGGAGGTATCGTTATGTAATGAACCATGATTTAATGGAGGCCACTACCACGAACTTTAATATGACGCCTTCTGTTCCATGGATGTCTCATTGTCTTTTGGCTACTCAGAAAACGATATTAGAGTCGTGGAAATTTGTTCTCTTCAGATCTCAGCATTCACCGCAGGCACGCCCCTAGCTTCATCCCAGAACCTTTACAAATATGCGTCACGCGGAACTCCCTGTAGCCGCATTCTTATCCATTCCTCTCGTTTTATGTTCACTTCCCTCACATGTCAGAGTGCGTTGGTCTTATCTGCAAAGCTCCGTCGCAAACTGAAATTTCCACAGGCTGGTAGCATCTGCACGACAGCCTTTATTGCCTGGTTGACGGTTATCAGTATCATACGAGGAGTAAATTCTCTTGTTTGGGCTGGCAACGTCGATGTCAAATTTCAAGTGTGGTGCATAAGTAAGTCCAGTCGCTCCATCGAGCATATGTACTCTTTAACCTTTGCTCAGCAACAAAAATTACCATTGGATTCACCTATGCAATGCCTGCCTCTGCATTGTGTGTACTTCGCCACCTTGAAAATATGTCGTCCTATCGGAACGTACGGACCATGACAACAGACAAACGTCAACGACAAATATTTGAACCAGGAATGTGTTTTGGCCTCCCTATCATAACCATGACCCTTCGTGCGTGGATCCTCTATTTTCACCCTATATTTCTTAATATTTTCCAACGATTATGTCGTACAAGGTCATCGATTAGACATCATTGAAGATTTTGGATGGTATCCTCCGGTATATTTTTCTCTAGCCGCCATAATGCTCTTGTGGGTACCACCTTTCGTCATGTCTCTGGGGTCTTTCGGGTATGCCGGTGTGTTTATTTCTCTAGACCCTTTTTACGTCGAAACTAACTAATTCTCAAGCCATGGCACTCCGACATTTTTTGCAACGCCGTATTGAGTTCGTTGTGCACCTCCGTAATTCTAGTTTTGCAATCAGTCCCAGTCGCTACTTTCGCTTAATGGCCCTCGCCGTTTTTGAAATGGTGTGAGACACGGGCATCAACGCATATCTGATATACTTCAACTTCTTCACTAGTTTGCGTCCTTGGATCAGCTGGGAAAATGTGCACTCGAACTTCTTACGCGTGGCTGTTTTTCCGACGTTTATCATTCCTCCCATGCACATCACTCAGTTGATCTGGCAGTGATGGATTGTACCCATCTCTCGTGTATCATTTTTTTTGTGTTCTTTGCCTTCGGAGAGGAGGCAATAGCCGATTATAAAGCAACCATCGCCTCGTTCCGTCGCATCAGCTGGTTGCGACAGATCAGGACACCGGATTTCCACAATTCTGCGTCTGTGTTACCAACCTCAAGGTGTGTTATCAAGCCTTAACTTAACTTTAATTAAGCTTGCGCGTTGTGATCAGGTTTAGCGAAGGTGACATCTCGCCCACAAGATCTGAGAACGCGTTGGAATATGGACGTAAGGCGTGGGTCGACTCCTCGCTCAAGCATCATGAATTACGAGGCCATACAAGATGCCAATGAATAATGATGGCATCCAGTTTTCGGACACGACTATCCTATCATTCCTCCATCTCCTCTGGGCCCTCCTCAGCTGTGATTTCAGAATCCGAGTCGGTGGATAGGTCGCAAATTTCAACTTCCATGCTCACAGCACGGATTCCTTTATATACACCTTTGGGACCCGAATCCGACAACCATCAAACTTTCGTCATAGCCCCGAGGTGCGGCAACACGAGATGTCTGATTTAGCTATGGAGCAACATTTGGGAGGCGTTTGCGTCACGTTCGAGAAAATTGTTTGTTAACATTGTACTCTGGCACTTTTCACGATGTACCTTAGATAAACTTCACTACATCTACCTGGCTTCTCCTGTCGTACTGCGACTTTCACACTTCTTAGTTTACTTCCTTGCGCACATGATTGACAAGTATTGATACAATTGCATGAATGTGGCCCATGTGATACGATCCGGTCATTATATACATAGATTAGTTTCGTGGTGAAGGGTCATAAAAATCGTTGGTCAAAAGATACCCGAGAGAAGTCCCTACTTTTCTTATTGTCTGAGAATGACGGGCTCTCGACTCGTAAATGTGTATATAGTAACCATACGTTTGATGTACATTTGAATGGATAGTATCAGCAACTAAGCGTGAAGGGTAAAGGACAAACAAAATTTGGGTGGTCATAGTAACAGTCATGCTGTACCATAGAATGCTTAATATCTATGATTCCAGGCGTGATATAATGCCGCCTTGTTCAACATCAAGTTCTCGTGGCGATGTATGGATCAGGGCTAGATCAGATGAAAGAGCGGTATATGTCGTTGACTCGATAAGGGTCTCCTTGTGGTATGTCGACGGTGGGTGTTTATCTGGTGGGAATGCTTCAGAACCCGTGATCATCATGTCTGTCGAAGACGAAATCTGCTGAGTGTGCTTTGGGGAAATAGAGCTGTCGGAATCGGAAGCAAGTGTATAGGTTGGCAATGGTAGCGAAACGGGAGTCATCTGAGGCCGTGAGAAATTCTCAGTGGAGTCCACTGGTGTGAGAAAGCTGATATCGCTTGTAGAAAGTGGCCGGATGTTTTTAAATGGGGGATAGGGCTGCGGAAGGTCACTCGGACTCGTTGTGATCCGCCCCTTCATCCTAAGCATTCTGCACGTCCAGTCACCCCGAGACTCCACGGCATGCTCGGAGGGTCCTCCAAACCATTGGGGTGATCTAGCGTTAATCTGGTGACAGCTGGGAGGGTTGAGAGGCAGTTGTTCAGAAAAAAATTGAACGAAAACAGGAAAACAAAACACATACCGTTCTAGTGGAAGATCAGATTCATTCTTTCGCAAAATTGTACGAAACCAAAAAGCTACTTTACGGTAGTCCGAAAGAGCTTCCTCTCCAAAAGCGAAGAAACCAAAGAATGTTATGCAAGAAATGGGAACAATACACCATTGCCAGATTAGCTGTTTCACAAATTCCGGGGGAATAAGAAATTGTGGAAAGACCCCCACGCGTGAGAAGTTAGAGTGGACATTCTCCCAACTGATCCACGGGCGCAAGCTAGTGAAGGTGTTAAAATAGATGATGTAGGCATTAACACCAGTATCCCAAACCATCTCTACAACGGCCATCATCATCAGACGAAAATACTGCCCAAGGCTGATAGCAGAGTCACAGTGTTGAAGATGAGTCGCAAATTCAATTCGGCGGCGCAAAAAGTGACCCAGTGCTAAGGCTGGAAAATATGAATGAGACAATAATTTCCTGAATCAAAGATGTTGATCTCACCAGCATACACAAAGGTAGTCAGCGACATGAGAAAAGGTGGTACCCAAACAATTATGACAGCGGCCACCGAAAAATAGACAGAGGGGACACAGCCCACGTCTTCGATTATATCAAAACGGTGTCCTTGCATGATGTAATCTGCAAGTAATTCGATAAAACAATGAATCAGATGCAACACAGCGAACATACGAAGAGCCATAAAAATGAAAGGAATCCCGAAACACATCACAACCTCGAATATCCGGCGTCGTCGTGGTCCATCTATTGTTGACCTAGCATTACGCATGGATGAAATACTTTCAAGATGGCGAAGGATACACAGCGCGCAGGCGGGGACAGCGTAGGTGAAACCAATCGTAATCTTTGTGGCTAGAAAAGTCCATTAGCATCACAGATTGGCTGTCCAAGTGAGAATTCTACTGACTTATATCGCACCATATTTCAAACCTCACAACGAAATTGTTTGCCCAGATAACAGAATTCACACCGCGGATGAAGCTCATGATCGCCAACCACCCAATGAGAGCCAATGTACAGACACTACGAGCCTGAAAAAAAAAAAGAAAGTTGGTGGTTGTAAATGTACATCATTAGGAAAGAGTGATACGTACCCTAAGGTGCGATGGCAGGGAGCAAACCAGTAAGATAATGCATAGAAATGACAGAGTGGGGAATTCAGGGTGACGCATATCTGACGTTATAAAACTCTGAGATATAGCGCAAGGAATAGCCTGCGGTTGGCGGAACAAACATGAAAGAACGACGCATTGAGGTTTTGAAGTATAGGACAATGGATGTCTCCCTTTTGTCCATGAACTCGGCGATTATGTAATCACTTTTTCGGTTCTTGTGCGAGTGTCAGGCAAACAGTCTGTCTTCTATTAATGATTGATAATACAATTGCTCTGAGCGTAACCCTAAGTTCATAGCGTCTGGCGTTTGTTGCGATTTTCGTGAGACGGTGGACACGAGGGGGACCAAGACCGACTTGGAAGTGGTACTAGGTCTAGTAATTATATGATATTTTCCGTCTGGGTTTCAACCGGCACTTCAAGAGTTAAAATGCAAATGCAATATCCCCTTCGGTCTCTTCATCGCCATCTGTGGTGTGACTGTGTTACGCTTTGGCAATGGGTCGTCGTTCAATGTTCCATACCCAACTTCGACTTGTAGTTTTCATTGTAAACAAATGTAATCTACCCCTGCATGTATGAACAGCTCTCCGACATTACGATTGCAGTGTACACAGCTTGACTATTGTATTATGAATGCACAGCATCAAGTGGCTCCATCCAGTATTGACATCAGGGTTTGGCCACTGTGGTATCATGTCTGTACTCGCCAGATTTACATGCTTATACTCGCCAATCGGTGGCCTGTCTCAACGTTGCCTTCATAAACAATGCGCCCGACCTCAATCACTGTGGGATCCGTGATTCGATATTTCTGTGTTCCATGGCTAAAGTAAATAAATAGTAAACAGGACATTTTCAATTCCAAGATAATAAAGTACTCGGGCCATTGTCAACGCGGCCATAAAGAAATAAAACCTATTGAAATACGAAACTGGAGCATGAAGATCAATGTCAACACATGGACAATGGGACAATGTTCACAAACTCCAACAGGGGAATCGGCGAACAAATAACTGATCTTCTTTGGATGTGCTACTGTGGACCATCGGTGCTCCCTCTCAACGCCTTTTGTCTTCTAGTCGACGTTGGACCATAGTAATACTATGTTAAGTAGACCATTGTTGTCACAGCATGACATAGCTCTCGTCGTCAACCCTTTATAAGAACCTCTGTTATCGATGCAATGCAAGGATCATACTATAACCCAAATTTCCACCGTGAACCAAACACACAATATTTCTTCGTCAATTTATCACCTATGCAGTCTCCAATGAGGAGGATATTCCCACCAATGCTGACCACACTACCACGGGATATGGATATTGTATCATCCTATAGATATTGAGTCTCTTATATGGTACTCTCTGACACCAACTAACTGCATATACTCATTTAGGTCAGAGCTTTGGAGTCTGAGACTCCATGATTCGTGCTCTCTTACACTTTTCGTCCCTCCTCATCAACTATTGTGAACTACATCAAATTGCACTCGTTCAGGTTGCATGGCTCGTTGTACCGCAAATAATTTGTATCGTTGGTTATATCATATCTAATGTATCATTTAAACTATAACCTTGAGGTCATTCCCAAGTGTCTCTTCCTCGTGTGATTCAGATGGACGATGGAACCGGGAGCATACATAGTAGTATTTGTGATATTTAAGCCTTACCACTCACTAGTTTGAGTTATACATGACATACATCGTTGACCTTCCAAGACTTTCCTTCCCGTCCATGATAATATTTTTACCTCGTAAATCCTCCCGTACCTCTGATTGTTATCCTTTCATCTTTATATGTGAACTCCCTTCGCAGACAGAATGCTGTACACAGCCTCATCATCCTGGACAGTAATGGCACGGTAGTACCTGACTTATGCAACAGCGTGCATCAAACAGTGTCCAGCGTACCTGCCCGTGGGGATACCTCTACTCGCCATTTATGATATGGTGTAATGTCATCTCACCACAGGTTTTTTACGCAACTTTGAAGTCCCCTTTGTTATTTAAGTGAAGTATTCAGGCTAACGTCCCGACGGGTAGGCTGTCAATTCTGGAGGGTGTACAGTGATCCATGGGGGACTAAAGTTGGGCAGCGTCGCAGAGGGAGGATTGCTATATTATCATCTGGAAGACAATCGACATGAGATGATGTCCAGGATAGAGAGATGGACAAAAGCGAGGTGTAAGGACTTGAACTTTACACTGCAGCATGTCAGGATTGTGTCTCATCTGCAGGGGTAGTATTTGTCACAATCATGATTTATAATCTGTTCCACCTTCTGAACCATCCGAACCATCCGAACCACCCGAACATCACGTTTCTGAATCAACCCTTCGGAACCCGAATCATCGGCAGACTTGTCACACATAAACCATCCAACACTTCGTCACCCATAACACCTTGAATCATCCTAGCCACATCACAAGGACCCAACCAAGAAATCAGATTCTATTATTAGCCTTTCCTCAGAAAAGAAGCACCTACACTATCCCCATCACTATCCCCATCTATTTCTAGGAACTCAATAGGAGGGTCGATTCTATGCTTCTAAAAAGCTTATGGTGACAACACATACGATTCAACATGTGGACGCGTTCATCCCCATCACTCAGGGCCGTCGTTTAATGAGGTGAAACAAGGGTTCGTTTACCCGAAACAACATACGGTTCGGAAACAAGTTTCAGGGTTTGTTTCTAGTTCGTTAAACCCTTCTCCCATTCACAATCTTCATCCCACTCTTGTTCTCTATTCATTATGGTCATTAACTAGCATACATGTACTTTAACTACTTTTCCGATCCTTAACGGACTACTCCCCATTCGCCTTTGCCTCCGAACGTCCCAGTATATAAGTAGCACATTCACATGTATGTTCTTTAGTTCAATTATTGTATGTCAACTTGATTTCTCTGCTCATATTTGCCAACTCGTCTTCAACTCCCCTTGAACAACAACTTTATATCTGAGTAAGCACTCCAATTCAACTTTTATTAGTTAAATCCACTTCAAGGAATGTAAGATCATTGGCTGTGATCGACATGAACTGCAAAGTTCATTCGATTCACAAGATAGAATCCTTTCGGAACCTCTGTCTCTTCGGAACTATGCACTTCATTCGCAGATGTTCCGAAAGCCATTCGCTTTTACTGTAGGATTTCTATTTACTTTCTAAATCCATTCGGTTATTATTAGAGATATTTCCGAATACTCTTACTAACATGACATTCATCCACAACATTTGTTGCTATTATTTGGATTCTGACAGTATTGAACCAACAATATTTTCAGGCTGGAAATACAGCTGCGTGATCTGTAGATACTCTAGAATAGCATGTTCTAATTAACGATGGGAAGCTTTACGAACCACTGGCTCTACCGGAAAATACGACAGAAAATATAATCCTATATACGACGAATTTTTGAGAATTCACGGCAGAAAATTTTCCACAAGGAGCTAGAGCTCTCCTAACTGGCAGCAACTACAAGAGACTAACACAATAAAAGAAGACAACTCAGCGTGGTTTGTCCTCATGCTAGTTTCATCATGAACTTATTAAAGAATATGTCCTAAAGGAATGAGATGATGTCAGGGTGGGTTATGATTTCCCCGGAAGCTTTAAGAGTTTCAATGAATTGGTGGTGGTGAATGACGGGATCATTGAGTGCCGCCATCCTGGAACTTGGAACACGTAGGGGCTTTATTTACTACAAGAGATTATTGAGGGGGCAAGGTAAATACCACACGTAAGCATTGGTTCCCCCTGCAAGCTGGAAATCTGACCATTTACACAAGCACGCAAGTCCGAGAGCGAGTGCTTATTAGCAGGGGGCTCGGTCAGCGTAAGTGTGATCGAGGAAGCGAGAGCAATGAATGTGTCCATTGCGCAGTGCTAGGGTGCTTGAAGGTGATGGGATGAGCCTGGGAGTAGTATGAAGTACTTGTGTACGGTGAGTTTTTTGACGTTGTGAGTTTGCCCTTCGCCTTCTAGTTTATATTCATATTCATTTCAAAAGGAAGGCTGTAATACTGGGAGTGTCCTTGTACTATGTGGTTACTGTATACTTTAAGGCTGCTGGTGGAAATTTGATGTTCTAAGTCCAGTTGAATCAAGTCATCAACAGACCCAGTTGTTTTTCACATTCACAGCGAGTACATAGGGTTTATACAATGTGTCTCGAGCCAGTTTTAATTGTACAGCCAGAAACCAGAATAACTCCAATGGACTTGTGGACGAATCCATGTAGACAGGGAAATTTTTATTAGCAGTTGGCCAGGGATGGCCTTAGCCATAGTGTTGTATGGGGCCGGGCTCCAAGCCCTGAGCCGAGCCAGGCCGATGTCAGAATCCAAATAATAGCAACAAATGTTGTGGATGAATGTTGGGTTAGTAAATGTGTTCGGAAACATTCCTAATGGTGATAGAATGGTTTTGGAAAGCAAATGGAAATCCTACAGTAAAAGCGAATGACTTTCGGAACGTCTGCGAATGAAGTGCATAGTTCCGAAGAGACAGAGGTTCCGAAAGGATTCTATCTCGTGAATCGAACGAACTTTGCAGTTCATGTCGATCACAGTCAATGATTTTACATTCCTTGAAGTGGATTTAACTGATAAAAGTTGGACTGAAGGGCTTACTCAAAAATATACAGTTGTTGGTGAAGTTGAGTTTGGAGCGAGTTTGGCAAGTAGAAGTGGAAAATCAAGGTGACATACAATAATTGAACTAGGGAATGTACATGCGAATGTGCTAGCTTATATATACTGAACCATTCGGAAGAAAGAGCGAATGGGAATGAGTCCGTGATGGTTAGGAAGTAGCCAAGGTACATGTATACTAATTAAAGGCCATAGGAAACAAAGAACAAGGGTGGTAGGAAAATTGTGAATGAAGAAAAAGATTAACGGACCCATAATAACTCTTGAAACATGTTTCCGAATCGTATGGCTCTTCGGGTAGAACTAACCATCCCTAAATCCTTCGGATGGTCATCCTGAGGGTCTAGAACATTCATACCATAGAACATAATGATATGGAATGTCATCGCAAGCTTCCACACAATAGAAACAACTCAATCAATGAGTTCCTTGGAAAAGATGGGGATAGTGATGGGGATAGTCAGGGTGCTTCTTTTCCAGAAAAGATTATGATCGGACCTGATTATTGATTGTTTCACTAAACTTTTATGGAGGGTTTCCTGAACTGCATTGGGTGACCGGATCAAATGTTTGTGAAGCATTGATGCAAGGGTGATTCGGAATTCGGAAGATCCCTTCGGAAGCATTGGTTCGGAAGGACAATGATGTAGGAGAGGTGTCCATATTGTGATCGTGACAGCCGAGCCCTTGGCTCAATGACCCAAGCCAAGCCCGGACCAGGGCTTTTGGAGGGCTTTGGCTTGGCTTTGATTTTGGAAAGCCCTGAGCCCGGGCTCAGGCCCTGGCTCAAAGCATGGGGAGGTTGCGCAGGGGACTTGGGCAATATTGTTACTCCAAAAAAAAATTTTGTAACTCCAGCGCGTTAATTTGGTAAAAAAGGTTCCGTCCCTCACCACTACCCCATGAGCGACCGACCTAAACGCTCCCGCATTGCTGCATTCAAGGTCATTGACCCGCAGAATGCTTCATTGGGTTCGATATTTCTTTTCTCTTAATATTAGAATGTGTCTAACATAGAACTTCCTGCAGGTACTAAGAATGACATTATCATTAGTAGTGATAGCTCTGATGTGGACGCATCTGAAAAACCTGCTAGTGAGTAACTTTATATCTATATTATCACAGATTATGACAAAATCATAGATCTAAATCATCGGGATCTAAGATTGATACCTTGATGCGTGAGCTCATGTCAAGTGGCAATGACAGCTCAGATGAAGATGAATCTCATCCAAGCCATGCTGACCTCACACGGCCCTGGATCGCTGGCTACAATCTTTATCTACATGCAGTTGATGGTCTGTCTGAAGGACAAACTATTGTGCAGTGGTGGGGGGTATTTATTGTCTACTCTACTAAAATTTTACTTGGTATTAACAATTTACCTGAAGGTCAATGCTCACCGGTATCCAGTGTGGGCTTCCCTAGCCCGTGATTACCTTGCTGTAATGGCATCATCCGCTTCTAGTGAACGTGCATTCTCGTCAGCGGGGATCACTATAACTAAGCAAAGGAACCGATTACATGCTGATGTCGTTGAGGCACTACAGATCCTCAAAGGTTCAATCCAGCATGACATAAATTTCCATCACCCAATGGAAATGATGTCTGAGGAAGAGCTGGAGAGTGAACAAGAGGACATGGACACTCAATAATTTGGTAGTATTATTGGGTTTCCTTATACTATATAACTGTCAGGGGACAACCTGTTTTCACCCAGCCCTCCATCTCCAAGGCCCCTACACACGCGAAGCACAAGTCCGAGGCATGGGAACCTTAGCCCGAAGCCTCGGGTCCTTGACCCGAAGCCTCCAAGCACGAACCCGAAGTCTCGAGCCTCTGGTCCGAAACCTCGGACCACCCGAGACCTCAGCCAACCTCGGGGTGAGAACTCGAATAGTTGATCGGAACCTTTGGCCCGACATCCGACCTTCGTCAGGGTCGAAGTGCCTTATGGGGATAGAAGTCGGGCAGGGTTGACAGCGCGTAGGAGTGCCCCTGGTTGGGTGTTAGGTAGTCGTATATAGTTTTTCACTAGTAGCGGGGATCCCTAGACTTTTCTCTTTGGATTTCCCCTCTACTAGGTGAGAGTTCCTTCACTGTATATTTTACACACATATATATCTTTGGATTTCCCCTCTACTAGGTACCTACGGGCGCTAGGAGGGTTGCCCTTACAATAACTGTGCAAAAAAATTGCATTTTTTCTACTTGCTTGAGCCCGGGCCTGAGCCAAGCCAAGCCGAGCCGAGCCGCATTTCACGACCTCTGGCTCGGCTCAGGTTTCTTCAGGCCAAAGCCAAGCCAAAGCCGCCAAAGCCGAGCCAAGCCGAGCTTTTACAACACTACTTAGCCATACAGTAGCCAGGATAGCTATGGACCGGTCCCTCAGTGTTTCATATCATTGAGGTGATAAATTTGTTACGTTCTCAAAAATTTATATCTCCATTATCCACTCCAGTGATGAAATATTCGACCAGTCGCGGTTATTCTCTTTCCTACTTCCGGCTCACCGGCTCCGTTACGAACTCCGCCATTAGATAACCACCTGTTTTAGCGCACGACACGTCTCATCTTCTTGATTCGAAGTTGAGAACCCGTTTCATAGTTGCAACATCCAGCACCCAATCTATTCAACATTTCATGTTTCTTCTTGCTACATTTCTTCACAAATCCTGCCGATCCCAGTATAAACAATGCAACACACATTAAAGATTGGAATGCATTCTTCACTGTTTGTACTGGGATTGGCACCATTGGTGGAGAGAAGAAGCAAATACTCAGTCTTCTACACTAACATTCCAGTCTAGGAGACCGATAACCCGGTGTCGAGGGAGTCCTGGATCTCCCTCTCCTTATATACAAATGTTCTATCTGATTTGAGACTAACAGAATTGCGATCCTTTGCTAACTCAGTCCTTGCCTAAACTTCTCCTTTGTACCAACCCTTTGCTCTTTGTTAGACCTTCTCTAAACTCTCCTTTGTACCAACGTTCTCTCCTCTGTTCCTTATCTAAATTATCATTTGTACTAACACTTTGCCCTTTGTTGATACGACGCATGATCCTTTTGGCTCTAAGCTGCTGAATAATCCAATATCACTCTTGGCTCCGTTCCATCACCCTCTGTTCTCTATCAAATCACCCTTGGTCCTAGGTTCCGCCCCCCTCTGTCCTCGGTTGCATCACTTTCAGTTTTCAGGCCCGTCACTTCCGATTCTCTATTGAACCACCCTTGGTTTTCAGCTCCATCTGCCTCGGTTGTCGGTACCACTGCTCTCAGCGTAGAATTATTCGAATTAGGACAACACTTTACATAGCAATGAGTGATATATGAATGTAACAGATAGAGACTCGCCTAAAGGTAGTCTAGATCAGGGGGGTGTCCGGTGCGTGAGCGAGCGGTACTTTTCAAGTCAGAATCGTGCCTTCCTGTTGTGAGGGTTTGGCCATGCCTATCTCTCACGTCCTGCGCAAAGAAAGAAAATTGAAGCCTTCTTCTCCTTGAGCTCATTTGATAAGAATTCAGAACCCTCGCATCTTTGTCCCAGTCTGCTAAGCTTGACAAGACAATTCGGAGTTTCCTGATACAAGCGGACAGAACGGTCTGTAGAGCAAAGCCGGAAGCTAAGTTTCATTGAATGTGTTCGTACTGCCTGTGTGTGCTCAGACCACAGTCGGGGCCCTCGACTGCGATCTGAGAATATGTGCATTGTATACAAACAACTTGATGATGGCACTAAAATTTGTTATCGCTCAAACAACGATTACCTACGTAAAAATATAATCCTTCAGAACGCATATGTTGCTTGTATCACTTGTATCAGAAACTGAGTCGTAGACACTAAGGCCATGGGTGATCCAGGTGAGTGGCTCGCAAGCAACAAGACCTGGCTGGACTTACCCAACATTAAACGTTTCCGCGTGGTCGTTCCGGGTGATGAGCCCATACATGAAGTCTGCAAGGAGGTGAGATGCGTCCTTCCGAGTCCAGCTGAATCAAGACATCAACAGACGCAGTTGTTTTCCATAGGGTGTATACATTGTGTTTCGAGTCGGTTTTGATTGTACAGCCATCCAGAAGTCAGAATAGAACGTGTTGATCTTTTCCCCAAAATCAGATATAGGTGGGTATAGTTTGTTCATATACGTTCGATGGAGATGTGGGTGATTTCTTACCTCATTTGTCCCAATACAGTTCATATACAGCTCATGGCGCTTTGGACTTTAGAAATGTGAAAGATTGTTTTGTGCAACTATATATGTATATAGTAGGATTATTAGGCCTCGATGAAGTTAAGCTAGATTCTTAACTCCTCAGGAGTGGTCAAGCACTATATATTGAGAGAATACTATCTAGATTTTTAACCACAAAATATTAGAATTTTTTTTTTTGAGAAACTATACTACTACTCACCTTAGTTGTGGTCAAGCACAGAGGCGAGAGGACATGCCCGCATATACCATTCATCCGGTTTTGGCCATTACGCGTCAAGCGGAGGACAGCTGGGTCACCCATAGAAATAGAACTAGAATATTTTTTCGGAAAAATTCAAATAAAATAGTTCCGAAAACGAGTGTTATAACTTGGAAAAGAAAAAAAGGAACAAAACGAGTGAAGAATAAATCTGTTTGACCTCGGTGCATAAGTGCACCCAACATGGACGTCCCTCTAGTGCTGTTCCTTCACGATCCTTTCAAAGCTGTGCCCATAGCAGTATTTAGCGTCATGTGGAAGATGCATAGCGTGAGAGAAAGGAAGGAACAGAACACGAGTGGTTCACTCGACATTGCCGATCAGCAATAAATAAGTCTGTACCCCGCAGAATTCTAATATCATCCCACCTCGGCAGGCACCGTGTCATTGTGATGCACGCATTCAGTGGCAACAAAGGCTTTGATGTAACTTTGAATGCAGTGGATGAATTAATCCTTCCCATATCAGCTTTCATGCTTCTTCTCGCTACGTTTCTCGACGAATGATGCCAATCTCAGTATAAACAGTGCAACACATTTAAAATTGGAATGTGTCCTACACTGTCTATACCGGTATCAACGCTATATGCGAAGAAATGTAGCAAGAAGAAACAAATATCCAGTCTTCTACATTAACATTCCAATCTAGGAGACCGATAACCCGGTGTCGAGGGAGTCCTGGATCTCCCTCTCCTTATATACAAATGTTCTATCTGATTTGAGACTATGAGAATTGCGATCCTTTGCTAACTCAGTCCTTGCCTAAACTTCTCCTTTGTACCAACCCTTTGCTCTTTGTTAGACCTTCTCTAAACTCTCCTTTGTACCGATGTTCTCTTTTGTTCCTTATCTAAATTATCATTTTGTACAACATTTTGTCCTTTGTTGGTATGACACATTTCCTTTTGGCTCTAAGCTGTTGAGCAATCCAATATCACTCTTGGCTCCGTTCCATCACCCTCTGTTCTCAGTTCCATCACTCTCAGTGTTCTATCAAATCACCCTTGGTCCTAGGTTCCACCCCCCTCTGTTCTCGGTTGCATCGCTTTCAGCTTTCAGCCCCGTCACTTGCGGTTCTCTATTGAACCATCCTTGGTTGTCAGTTCCATCTCCCTCGGTTGTCAGTACCACTGCTCTCAGCGTAGAATTATTCGAATTAGGACAACACTGTACATAGCAATGAGTGATATACGAGTGTAACAGATAAAGACGCGCCTAAAGGTAGTCTAGATCAGGGGGGTGTCCGGTGCGTGAGCGAGCGGTACTTTTCAAGTCAGAATCGCGCCTTCCTGTTGTGAGGGTTTGGCCATGCCTATCTCTCACGTCCTGCGCCAAAAAAAAGAAAATTGAAGCCTTTTTCTCCTTGAGCTCATTTGATAAGAATTCAGAACCCTCGCATCTTTGTACCAGTCCGCTGAGCTTGACAAGACAATTTGGAGTTTCCTAATGCAAGAAGTGGACGGAACGGTCAGAAGAGCAAAGCCGGGTGTTCGTCTTTGCTGTATCATCTCAGGCTACTGCCTGTGTGTGCTCAGACCACAGTCGGGGCCCTCGACTGCGATCTGAGAATATGTGCATTGTATACAAACAACTTGATGATGGCATTAAATTTTGTTATCGCTTAAACAACGATTACCTGCGTGAAAACATAATCCTTCAGAACGCATATGTTGCTTGTATCACTTGTATCAGAAACTGAGTCGTAAACACTAAGGCCATGGGTGACTCAGGTGAGTGGCTGGCAAGCAACAAGACCTGGTTGGACTTACCCAACAATAAACGTTTACGTGGTCGTTCCAGGCGCTGAGCCTATACATGACGTCTGCAAGGGGGTGATGACTCGTAGCGTGGTGTGCACCGTCGGAGATGGGAACATGAGAAAATCTCTCAGTTCGAAAATGAACGAGATATGGACTCATGAATCGAAGGACCAAAGTATGGTATGATTGAAACATCACAGATCCGGGATTCATTGTCGCGGTGAATCCGACTTCCTAACTTAAAGATGCCACTCTCGGGGTGTGTAAGAAGTTATGCACCCAAGTAGTGTTGAGTAGACCCTGGGGATATTCGACTTAAAGATTATTGAAAATTCTTACCTTCTATGTATCACGACGAACAGATATTGTGGCCTGAGTCTGAGGAGGCCTGACTGGGTAATCCTCTAGAGCCATCAATTGATCACGAATTTGTAAGTTGTGTTACGCGATGTCACGGTTCTACTGACACGCACGACTGGAGTACTAAAGCCCCGGGTGTGCATATTTTTCAGGGAAAAAGCGTATAGATGACTTGTATGCAAGACGTGTTGCATACGTGGAATGTCGCTAGTCAATGCTATGCCCATCGAGTCAAGTACACGTTACCAGCGTCTAATCTTACCTTTGAAAAGGTTGTCCGAATGAACCTCCACCCTTATTTTAAAGTTACTCGACTTTGTCTTCCATCTATTACGCCACTTTCAGCATGGGGATCTGGATGAGCACACTTTTTACGGGTGAGCGAGCTTTTCTTGCAATGCCTAAGCTGAACTAACATGCTTGTAAACATGGAGGCCTCCTAGGAAAGAAGGATATGCGTTTGTGACATTACTGTCTATTTTCCGGTGTATCATTTAAATTATTTTATTTTATAGGCATTCTAATGCTAGGACTCGATAATGCCGGGAAGACGACGATTTTATATAAACTAAGGCTGGGTGAAGTTGTGACCACACTCCCAACAATTGGTAAAGCTTCGTGTTTGATATAATCGACAGGGTCACTTAACGCATCTGCTATACAGGATTTAACGTTGAAACCGTGGAGTACAAGAATATTTCCTTCACCGTTTGGGATATCGGTGGACAGACCAAAATTCGACAATTGTGGAAATTTTGTGAGTGATAAGTGCTGGCGAATTGTTGATTATATTATATGCAATGTGAACGCCGATATTAGGCTAATCAACTCTCCGTTGAAATAGATTATCCGAGTACTCAAGGGCTCATATTCGTTGTTGACGCGAATGACCCTGAAAGGGTGGATGAAGCTCGTGAAGAGCTCCAAGTCCTGATGGCGGCTGACGAATTAGAAGGCGCTCTGCTGCTCGTGTTTGCCAACAAACAGGATTTACCCCAAGCCATGAGTACTGCAGAACTCACCGACAAACTCGGGTTACGAACCCTCCAACGGCGTCCTTGGTACATCCAGGTGCGTGTTTTTTCTTACAGAGCATGGGGATAGTGTATTGATTACAGGTATCATCTACCTCTACAGGCTGTGTGCGCCACTAGCGGTGAGGGTCTGTTTGAGGGTCTGGAATGGCTGGGTAAAAACTTGAAGAAACGGCTCTGACACATAATCGGCTACGGAGAAGGCTAGGGACCTGGTGCTTCCCTAAAATGGACAACCTGCGACACCTTTTTGGGTCTTGATTGTAGTACCTCGCTGTATCCCTTGTACGGCCTTGACAAACCTTGGCGCTTTGTAGGGTCGAAAACAGCCAAATCCGACAAACGTTTAGCTGATGAACATTAGAATTCTGGACCTTGAATTGACTGCATCACTTATGCGAGAGCTGACAAGAGTAATGCCTCGGCTCCTATTGCCCTAAATGAGCTTTACTCTCAATGGGAATAGATTTCGAAAATAAATAAATAAAAGTTAAAAAAGCATCGATTAGTGAGATCTAGCATAGTCTGCACCACACCGCCAATCAACAGGCAGCCCTCCCACCATTCCCGAACCAGGTTGAATCATGAAGCTCAGTAAGACTACGATACGGTCTTGAGGGGTTCATCTGTAGGCTTACGGATTACCTATTCAGTTGCCGATCTCTTGGCCCTCAGGGTTTCCGTATGGATAGTCTGAATACAAATTACAATCATGATACCAGCTTCAGCACTAGGACAAGAGATCATCTAGAAAATCTTCCAGTTCGGCCTTGCTGGTCGAGCTCCCATTACAGGTACGGAGATCTTCTAGAGGTTTATGAATATGTCGCGAGTCCTCGATTTTAGTTCCTGGAGACATTCATGACCTTGCACTACTTTACGCATAACCAACAAACTTACGGGAATCACGCTGCGAAGGAGGTTTCGGAATAGTAGAAGCCGCAAGACGCGGTTGATTCTTTCGAAAACGAGATTTCAGATCTGTCTTAAGCGTCAGAAACGGGAAAGAGGAGGAATTATAGATACGAGCCCCAAACCGCTTCGGCAGCCTCTTTTTCTCGTTTCAGTTGGTCCATAGAAGCGTCCCATTCAATTGTTTGAAGCTTGTTCTTTCGCGTATTGGAGCCAGAAGATGAGGTCGAGGGGAGACCGGAGAGAGAATGGTCTATACCATCATCTAACTCTTCGTCCTTGTATGATACGCAATCTTCTTGGTCAATAAGACGCTGTCTTTCCAAAAAAGTCGATAGGTCGACTTCTGGTTCGGGTTCTTCTTCAGCTGAATAAGAATTCAGCATAAGTCGCTTCTGTAACAAGATATCAATTACTTGCCATGGGGGTCTACTTCTGCTTCTTCATACCTGACTGTATTTGATACAAGTTGGCGCTTGGCATATTTGTCGTCGCCTTCTTGTTCATCGTCCTCGTCGTCCTCCCCTTCCTCACCCTCATCTTCGAGGTGGAGTCTCTTTCCGAATTCAGCAGGGCGACCGCCACCTCTCCTTCCACGGGCTCGTAAGTACTTGCCTAGTCCGCCTCGCCCTCGACCTCGACCTCTACTTCGAGCAGTGGGAGCAGATGACATCGCGGAATCAAAACCGACGGAGCATGCCTCTCCCACAGCTGTCCTGAGGTTCCAGACGTCTTCATCGCCGTTGCTGACGATGAGTGACGTGCCAGGTTTACTTTCTCTCTATAATTTTCTCACCCGAGCGTCCAATGTTTCCTGCTCAAAGGGAGCAAGCGCTTTCCTATCATTGCCTTCTACTGAAGATGTCCGCTTTTCGCTTGCCATCGATGGCTTCATTCCTGCATTACAGAATCAAAATCTCCAGGTCATTATCCTAGGTTTCGGATGTAACTGAGCTCACTAATTTATTTATTGGAGCTGTGCAGATACCCCAACGCATTCTCGCCGCATTTGTTCTTCATGCGCTATACGCTTCTCATGACCATCAGAATCCCTTTCACGACGACCTTCTTCGCATTTTTGAGTCAGAAAGAGCTATTGCCATAGCGGCGTCACGGATAAAATCGTCTCTCGTAGGTCCTTCCCAACACACTCTGGCGTCACCACAGGACCGCAACGGACCGCAGGCCGAGAATGAGCAGCTTATCTGGGTACTTTGGAAAATCTTACGGGGAGAGGGCAATGACGTGAGCTAAATTTCATCGTCTTGAACATTGTCATATCATGCTGCACATAGCTTGCTCTGTATTCTCCCAACATATTATCGCGTATGACTATACTGGAGCATCTTCGACCGCTGCATCTCAATGTGCATGGCAGTTCCGGACATGGTAGCGGAACAAATTTCAGTTCTCGCCGTCCTCCAACACAGGTTCCTCAGCCTAGTTTGGGGCTCATGGGTCCCACAACCTCTCAAAGTTCCACGACCCTTTTCCAAACAAGAAATCCAATAGCTAGTTCAGGACTGTCTCGTACAGGATCTGCGCCTCGTATTCTGTCAAACAGATCTCCAACCACTTCCGAGCTCCCACCTGTTGACGTCACGTTTTCCGCATCACGTGGCATTTATAACCAGAAACTTTCAGGAGGACAGGAGAACCAAACGGATGGGTCTTTACAGCAGATAGTCCCAAAAGAGTCCTTCAAGAGGCACTCCCGGTACCAGTCCTCTCCAGACCCACTGGGAGTCACACAGGGGTATATCAGCTCGCCAGCCTTCTCAGATCCGATCCACAACGAGGCGCAGAATCCTACCGACAACATGTCTCAATTATCTCATAATCAGCACTCCAAGGTAACTGTCGATCAGCAGACCTTGCTAGGAAGCTTTTTTGAGGAGTCATATACCCAAAATAATTCAGAGGCACCACTTGGTGGTATCTCTGGAACCTACGTTCGCCCAGACATGAACCAGATCAACACCAGTACTAAATTGCTTAATGAGTCCAGTCGAGTTGAGCAGCAATTACAACATTCAACGCCTCTTCTACCTCGTGAATCAACACAGTCTAACCTCAGGCATCGTCCAGTACAAAATTATCTTAGAAATCACAACATTACTTCCGAAGACGCTTCTTCCTTCACTTCTGTAGCTTCTGACACAAGATCCAGTACTAGATCACGGCTAGATCCAATATCGCGCCCTTACCCTAACGCAGTATCTCCTCATGGTGTACTGGACAGCCCTGCAACTGCTCCGGGATTCGAGATTTTCTCTGTTGATGGACGGGTCCTTCGTCCGGATGTTACGATATACGACCGTGAACTTCCTCAAGAATCACTAATGCGGATGAATAATGTCGTGCAGCAGGCACCTGGGATTCCTTTTGCCCAACAGAAAAGAACACTGACTCCTACGAGAGTTTCTCCGCCAACGCGACCGCCAGGAGTGATTG
Source organism: Ramaria sp. MG151 (assembly GCA_003314545.1). Taxonomy (NCBI): domain Eukaryota; kingdom Fungi; phylum Basidiomycota; class Agaricomycetes; order Gomphales; family Gomphaceae; genus Ramaria; species Ramaria sp. MG151. The sequence goes on along the minus strand of QMFG01002394.1, from coordinate 36,895 downwards.
GCTCAGGAAGGCCATCCGCATCTGTCCCCAAAAACGATACCATCGCAGACCACAACGCGTTACGGTGGTCTCAGATTGGTATCATCGGTAATGGGAGACCTGAGTCGTCCTTGGTGGCTAAAGATGGGTCACTGGCTAATCGTGGAATGGATTCGAGAAGAGAACACGAGAGCATGATACCGTTCTCCGTGTTACGCATGAAAAGTATGAAAGAGGAGTCCGAAAAGAGCGGCCAGCCAGAAACCAATCTAGGAGATGACAATAGGCGAAGAAGCAATGGGCAGACAGATGCGCGAACAAGTCTGCTTGAGAAATTGACAGCACTGAGTATTGAAAGAAAGGCACAGGAGCTCCCTCAGCAAGTAGACGTGGCATCTTTCAAATCCAGAACTCAAGCTTTGGAGAAGAATTATCTTCCCAGCCAGGACAACGCCGAGTCCGTTCCCATCTACTCACCCTCAATGACTTTCCAACGTCAAGCAATGCCCTTTCCACCTAGCGCGATAGCTTTCCATCCCCAGCCAGTGGGCACTGCCGTTTCTGCAGATCAGAACACCACGAATGCGGCTGCTACTGTTTCGTTATTACATTTGGGCTCTGCCTTGCCGGTGCCAACGGTTGAACATAGGGAACTACATCAATATTCTGAAAATTCACAGCCTTCTCCGTTTGATATCTCAAGGCCAGAGGAGACTTTTGAAACCCATATTAATGAGAAGGAACGAGATGAACTCTCCCACGCCATATTTCTTCTTTTGAGTGCACGGGAACGTGTTCTTACTTTGACTGAACAGAGGGTGAGAGCAATATGTTTATAAGCTATGGTATTTTCTGGCCTAAATAGCACGATGATTTATTTTAAATTAGATGCTACAACCTCACTTGTCGACGTTGACACAGCCTCTTTCACTTTTACGTCCAGGCGACATTCCACCCCTTGTTGCCAAGAACACGGATATTGCTGCTAAGCTTCTCCTGTTCCTCCTCGACAGAAAGGATGAAGATGCTGAACGGATCGAGCGGGTCCTAAAAGACGCGAGCAAAAACGGTTTGTTGAATACAAATTATGGGCCATTGGACGCTGCCCTACCTTTACCTGCTGCAGCATCGATTGATTCCATGGCGGCTGTGGATGCTATACAGGCAATGGTCAAGTTTGTCAATACCTGTGGGACACCATCGAATTTGGTTGGCTCAAATGACGTTTCACCCTTTGGTGGTCGAGAGGCGAAAAAGGGCTATCTGGACGCGATAAGAAAGCTTCCTCCAACAATGCAATCATTCAACTTGGTCGCTAAGCTCCTTCGCCCAACACGTCACGAGGGTGCTACTTCAGAACGAGATGATTCGTCTGAAACAAGGGTGGCGACCTTAATGAAAGCAGAAGTGCTGGGAGGCTTTGTGAGTGGGTGTGTACGATGGATCGAGCATGCGGAACAAGAGGAGAAGGAAGGCGAAGTACACGATGATCGTGTTCCCATTGCTATTGGAAGTGTAAGCAGCCACTACCGGTCATCGATACTACTAGTAGATTTTGATATTGATCATAACTGCAGCTTTGTAGATTTTATTCATCTTTACTCAAGCACGGCTTTGTCTCAGCTGCCTCCGAGGCTGACACGACAGAGATAATGAGTTTTGCTCTCCAATTCTCGAGGTTCGAAGAGGCGAGAAGCCTGTATAGCACTCTGGCTGCCGCGAGATCTTGATCGGACGGCGAGGATGTACATCACTATTTTGATTTTCTTTGTCTGGGTTTTGGCTTACCTTGTCGCTGTCGCTGTCTGCATTTCTTGCCTGTCCCGTAGGTTTGTAACCTCACCGACCGTACTGATAATGTTCAAAAAAGAGCACTCTTGTTGTACAAGTAATTCTGTAACGGGGTTAAGGCCCGAAAACCAATAAATAATCAAGGATTCCTGTAACATAGCAGCGACTAGTTGGGCAGTTCAGGCCCAAATAGATACCGAAGCTCTCGCCCAAAGTCATTAATCAACGCCTGGGTCGTTATAAGTTTTTTTTTCCCCAGCGCTACAACGTTCCAGCTCAACTATCTATTAGATCCAAAACTGCTCCGTCTGAGAGGAACGGTGTTCTCAGGCAAAGTCCATCACCAGGAATGACTTGCTCTGACCAGAGGGACTTCACGAGTAGAGGCCCAATTGTCAGATGTGATTGCGGTGGATAGCGCTCGGGCGAAGTGGTGTTATCTGACCTCTCCAAGGTTAAGCTGTTATACAAACTTTTGCATCACCACCTAAAATGGTTCAAGAACGTTCCTCTACCAGCGTAGTCTCCCACAGACTGTTGAATGGAGCGTAGAACAGCCAAGTGCGCCTCGTCTCATGCCGTCAAGTTATTCCATAGCCGCAGAAGGATTGCAGAAGCTCAGCATAAGTATGGCAGCTGACTGCTAACAAAGGATGACAAAATATTGACTCCACTGCGCCTCAAGCACACCATATCACCAACAGTTAATATTTCTGCAAGTGAATCTTGGTGGAATGCGAAACCCATCAAGCACTCCGAGACCTTCATCGTGGGGATTGTAAAACCGTATCCGGACTCAGAAATCACAGCTAAAAAGTATGTCGTACACAGAAAATTGAGTTCTGCAGTTGTAAGTGGTGATATAAAGCAACTGAAAAAACCATAGGGGATAAAACGTCTAGTTATAAGAAATGAAATAAATTGACAAACGCAGAAGTGAATTTCTTAAAATCAAAACGACCTCTATTTAATAAATATAATATCTAACCGTCAATATGAACTCAAATTTTAAATAGACCGCCACGACGTACACCGAAGGTCCAAGGAATATCCATCAGCTTAGACATATGTTGAGTAGACTTTGCTGTTGTTGACTAGGTACCCTGATCTTCCCGAGAGGCAACCATAACAACATGGTTGTGAAGCGAGGTTAAGACTGATCACGTGACAAATCTCGCTCATTTGGAAGGGCCGTTCCCATGCCTCGCGGTGTGCTCACTTCGCGCTCCTATTTCCAAGCTGCCTGATAATTGTGACCACGTCAAAATATGGTTCGGGGCATAGGATATCGCCACGATGCACGCACTGTGATATCCGAGGCGATAGCTGCAGCGTCATCCCCAACTGCTCATAAATTAGCTCTTGGACGAGCATTGGGAAGTGGCCAGGAATCGACAACGACGACGTCCTGGTCGTCGTCGTCGTCGTCGCCGTCGAATGGATTATTAGTCACCGATACATTGTTCCCGAGCCCTACCTCAACTTCGGGCTCGGGAGGGAGACACGGTATCTCTCAGGTGCGTGAACGATTCGCAAGTGCTCTCCAGGTGGAGATCGACCACATCTAAACTTGGCAGATGGTGCTGGAGTGGATATTTGCTGTAATTGCTATAGGCTTGCTCGGCATCCTCATAATATGGCGGTACGTCTGGTCATGTATCGAATATGCTCTTCGTAATAGCCAAGTTATGCTTCGACCTATCCAATTAGGTGTTTTTATGCGAGGTACCGCCTCCACAGTCGTCGGGGCTCAATTCTTCCATCATCCCGTGGCCAGGGCCTTCGTCCACCCCCTCGGTCTCGCTCCTACGCTCATTCTGTACAAGAACCACAGCCTACGCATATCCATGATTCAGAGGACCTAGTTAGTGGGTCCACTTTCAATCGCCAGACGCGAGCTCTGGTGCTCTCGCCCTCCTTCCTACACACTGGACTTATGCCCCTAGTTGATGGGCGGGGTGTCCAAATCAATACTCCTAACGCAACTCATCCTCGAGTGCGAGGACAAAGGGTGAGAGGATTAGATGTAGACGAGGGGGGGAGACGAGGGGCGAGCGGTGGAGGCGAAGACGGGGATGGGGACGTTGGTATTGCGGAAGAGCTCCCAGCGTATGAAATCGGTAAGGGGCCTCCTGGATATCAAATAGCTATTGGAAACACTGCGCGCCCGGATGTTGTGGAGGTTGGACTGCCGGAACGCATAGAGGAACATTTGTTACAGCACTCAGAGGAGTCTCAGAGCATTGATCCTTCAAGTCCACGACCAGACTATACATCGAGTCCTTTAGGTTCCCATCCGCAGAATCGCGAATCTGGTGCCTCTCCGTCTCCTCGCGAAACGCCTACCTCCCAAGAACGACAGCCTCCTGGGTCCTGTAAGCCCCTTGCCAACCTCTCAGCTCGATTCTGACGCATCCGGACAGCGTGACTACTTCATCAAGTTTTACCAAGCTCCATCTTCATACCTCGCCTTGTCCCTTCTTTGTCGAACCTCTTATCACATGCCATGTCGTTGTTGCTGTATTCTACAGTTTCCTGTTTTTCTCGTACGGATGGACAAAATTTATTGCGTATCACGAGACGCATACAATACAACATGAACCGAACCGAGGATTAGAAAATCTCCATCGTGCCTCATCCGAGAATTGGGGGTCATTGCTTTGATGCACATTTGGTTTGATGCACATTTCGATAATCCTTTCGAGAATATTCATTGCCGCTAATGAACAATTGGTCAAAACTGTGGTTTGTCTACCATTCAGAATGAACACTCACCAAATGCGACAAGGAAAAACTCTTCCACTGGTGGCAGACTTTTGGTGCCGCTTAGCTATATCTTCAGACGCAAAGTTTCGAAGGCTGCATAAATCATCAGAGTGGATTGAGGGCTGATGCCTGCGATGTCAACTGACCAGGTGATACAGTAAAATAACTTGGTGTAACCCATGTGCCTTAGCACATGTACACGTGCGTTGTGGTTTCCCTTGAAGGGCTCCTTATGGCATTCGTGCCATAAGCACCTATATACCCGTTCCCCGTCTACGAAGCAGGACTCGATATAGGTATCGACGGAAGCCTTGTCGGCGACCTCATAAGGGGCATAATTATGACGGTCGTCAGTTGTCGCGGTTGGGGAGGGTAACCAGTGGGAAGACATAGCAAGAAAGAGGTGAGGATACTGGATGCTTTGTAAGGTACTTGGCTGCCTCAGGTGGCCGTATGTCTGGATCCCAGGAGAGAGCATGCGTCGTTACCCTCCTTATAGTCGGCGTCGACGATTCGAAAACTAGACGACCTTTTAAGGACCTCCACATCATATAGAGTCTTGGAAGGGATATAATGGATTTAATGAGTTTAGACCCCCCATGAGGACGGCATTAGTGTCTAAGGGAGCCGTCTGGGAGTATAGGATACCAGTAAGTCATAATTTTTTCCAATCGTGGAAAGTATTAAGACCTGCCTGGTCTACAGGCCTTTGAATTGAATCGCAGTGGCACCGAAGCTATCGAGAAGGAGAGAAAGCTTGGTGTGATCCGCTGGGCGTCTTCGCTTAAGGCCATCCCTGGCTGATAACCTCGGTAAGGCTCGGGTGGCGTTAAGCACAATATTCGGACGCTGATTATGTCTTTATCGAGGAGTTCCCAAGTCAGCCTTGTTTGAAAAGTTCCACACACCTTACGACACGGAACATCTTCTCCGCGGTCAGAGCCCGATCGCAGCCTACAAGTAACTTGTCAGCATGCTTGTGGTTGCCGTCTATAAAGGACAACCCCCGTTTTCCAGACGCCACTAGAAGTCTGACGGGTTCCTCGATCAAAAATTGCCAAATAAACACAATTTGGAACGATCGTGGATCCGTGCCTTGAGCCGGCAATCTAAGATACCACATAGTGCGTACCGACTTTAGCGAAGTGAGATGCAACGTATGATTGAACACAACCACCACTCTGGCATTATTGAGGAAGACCCGTTTTCGAAGTCGTGGCGACAAATGCACAAATTATTAGACAACATAGGCACAAGAACTAGATGCATTTCTAGAACGCCTTACTGGAATGTGCAAGTGCAGTAGTAAATAAAAACGTTTGATTTGTAAGCAAAAGCGGAGAATCGGCAGATCAATATTCAGAGTCAGATCAGATTGATGGGAGCTCCACACTCTCTGGCCTGTATGGTCTTCTTCGCCTCATCTCTACCTCATCTCACAAAAATACTTTGTGTGACAATTTATCAGATGATTTACCGGAGAGCAGTGATCTGCTTCTTGGCGATCTACCACAATAATAAGCAAAATATATTAAAACTTGCAATCACACAAGAACAGCCGTGTGCATACACCGGCTTCCGTACAGCGCAGTGGGAACATTAATCAGTGCTCTATTGCTTTCAAGGCCAGTCAGCTGCTAAGAAGCATGAGTAGCATACTACAGACTAAAAAGAATTAATATGTAACTACGTTCTGAAATGCGCAGTAAGTAGAATTGGCTGTCTTCTAAGCGGGTAGAAACCCCATTTGTGGCACATTACGAGATTGGCTAGAAACATGGCGAATAGGCGGTTTCACCATAGCGGCGCCGAAGTGTTTTATTTTCTCGCCGTCTCCGCCGCTCCCCATTCTTCTGATACAGAACTGCTTGGATTTAACCTGGGAGATTGTAAGGAAAATAATTGGAGAAACCCCCGTGTTTGAATCCCAAATTCTGATTGCGACACGAGGACGGACATTTGGTAAATCTCCCAGACAGCTGACCACTCTATTCTTAAGAGGAGGGGGTTTACGGCAAAAGAAAATGCTAGAGCTGAGATGAGAAACGTTAAGATAGGGACCCATGTCGCGGAAGAAGCTGATCTATACAGCAGGAGAACAAATCGTTTTGCAGATACCAAGGAGCATGTAGTGCTTGTGGCATGAATATGGTCTTGGTTGCCGTGACGAAATATAGCATAAAGTTCTCGGGTTCTAGGAAACATGTGTCTTGGTTCGAGTTTCCTGACGTCAAAGTCATAGTAGATGAGAACCCCATGTCCAGACGGTCTCTTAAACCTAAAGGACCCTCATGTCAGTCCGACCATCCAGACAATGGTGGCGCGATACGCTCTTCTGTTTGGAAGCAAGTGTGCATCTCTATAATAAAAACACTGAGGCTATACTCGTTTCCAACTTGTCTCTATCCTTTTTAGCTTGAATTAATAAATGCCCATCAGGATTCCGAATCCGATGAGGTCAGTCAGTTTTCGCGTCAACAGAATGATCGCTGGCCGCTAAAACGGCGATAATGTATTGAAAAATATGAGACGTATTACATATACTTGAAACACACTCACGGCTTACAAGGGGTCCAAGGTCAGCCACAATCAGAGGGGACCGCAAATCAGCAGCATGGCCAGTTGCCAGGCACAACAAGCGTCCACACCTTCAATATCATTTTTTGCTTCTAGGATTCATCGCTTCATTCGACAATATGTCAATTATACTCCTAATCGCTACATGGACGATATTCTTTTCTTTATATGAAAATATCTTTTACATAATTCTTTTTATGTCTCCCGGCAGGGGAATGCTCGTGAAGATGCCAACTAAAACCAGTCTGCCAAGAAGAAAGAATTATTCGATCTTATAACAAGGGGGTAATACGTTGCCTGGAAGAGGGAATACGCTCCATGGATATAGTAGAGAGAACAGGTAGACTGGGGGCTCACAGCGACACCTTGAATACTCTGCTCCGTTTGGGAGGAAGAACCTCCTCCCCAATGGAGTAGAGTGTTTAAGGTGTACACGATGGCTTTCGTCGGCCATAGAAGGTTGGACAATGAACGGGCCTTCACTTGAGTCCTCCATCCAAAATTTCAGCCCAAGATGGCCCCTTCTGTACTCGCGATGTATGGAGAAGAAAGAGAGGGGAGGAATGGATTCATGTTATGTTGTCCAAGTCTGGAAATCAGGCGGTCTCAGAGCTACGCGTAGTGTGTGCATGTATGTGTCGTTGAGGCTCGAGACCGTCTGGCTTTAGATATTGTTTGGAAAGTGGAATCTGCCATGGAAATAGGAGGAATCAAAGGAGTTGGCGTCGAAGGAGACAATTTGGCACAGCATTCTTTTATGCACGGAAACTCGCCACCTCGGTGCCTAACGGGAGTGATTGTGTGATCGCTGAGGAGGGTGGATAGGGGATGTATCCTCCTGCTCTTCGCGCCTCTGTCTACACCAGGATCATTCCTCCAAAAAAACGGCGCCTTACGGCACTCACCGTGACTTAATGAGTGCGTCGCCATACTGGTCTGACAGTTGCCCCGCAATGTCGAGGAGAGGGTCCAGGATGTTATGGCTTTGCTCTAGAATGTTCTCAAGAGTTTCCGTAATATGGTGGCCCGATTGTCCCGTCCCAATGCTGCAGAGTCCTGTACGTAGCCCTCCGTCCTTAACATCTCGATACCCCAGGCGCTAGAATCACTCCGTGGACGGCGTGCTCGCCTCTAGGTATGAGGTAATAGATGAGAGATATACAACAGGCGCGACGTAACGTTTCTGGGGTCTCGATGCTGCCGACTCTTCTGCCAGGTTCTCGATCCACAATGCTTCAGCACCCAAAGGCCTGAAGCATCCCCTTGACTACGTGTTTTGCATTCAGTCTCCAGATACGAGGTAGCAGGCGATGTAGAACCGGTGGGCATGGCGTATCCAAAGAGAGAGCTCTAATGCCGTCAAGCCCTTCGCGAAACTCTCGGGTTCTCCGCGAAGTTCTCGACCCTCAACGTCTCAACATCCAAGACCGGGAATCATTCCATTGACTGTACGGGCGCGAGGTAGCAGGTGTGAGATATCCCAATAGAGAGCAGCTGCAGAGCGGAATCATCAGCAACGTCAAACTCATGTTGGCCACAGAAGCTCACTTGTCTCTAGACACGACGTCTCCATTCCGACATGCAACGGAGATCGTGTCTGATGTGATATTGAAGGAAGACTTTCGCAGCTATCCGAAATATCGCCGATGGCCGTTAGCACCAATGCTGTTTCATCGAGAGTCACGACTCGTGCCGGCAGAAAAAAACGGTACAGGTTACGTGATGTCTCATGAACTGTCTATCTCTAGAAGCAAGTGGAATGACGTGGTTTCAGTAGACACCGTGAGATCAGGAAATTCGTACGAGTCCTCGAGTGAGTCGCTAGTCCAGTACACCCTCGAAGGGGTATGTAAATGAATCATGGGCTTGAAGTGCTCTAACATGCATATTGAATTACACGCAAAAGGATATGCTCCAGGATGTCAATTTGGGTGTCTTTCGGCGAGAACAGTATCTGAGTAGAGAGCTGGGATTGGCGATATGAGGAAAAATTGGAAAGACTTGCGTAGAGGAGTATAAGCGATCGAACGGTATATTTTAACTCTTCACGGAAGGTCGTGCAGGAGTGGAAACTGTGCATCTTTACCGAGTAAGGACCAAAGTCACAATTATCTGTGCATCTGTGCTGCTGTAGAAGGCTCGGCTGATGAATTTCGTAGAGTAGTTCGTGGGGATGGAGGGATTAAAATGGGTGTTTTTCGCGAGGGAAGGGAATTGAAATTGGTGTTATCGGTGTTATCATAAAAAATTGGAAAATTTTGTGTAGGGAACTACAAGCAAGGAAAGGGGTACATATATATACAACTCGTCCGTGCAGCATATACCGTACCACACAAGGGTTCATGTACAGATACAACTTGAAGTCCCGTTTTCATGGGGGGTGCTACAGGAGGTGGGGGCTAAAAGGCGGGGGACATGATTACCCAGTAGATAGAAGTGAGAGATTCAATTGAGATGGTAATGGTGACCGGAAAGAAGATTATTGGAGTCTAACTGTCCCATAACAGTCCAGGCAAAATTTGGGTTTAGGGTGTGACGCGGAACTGCGCGCTGAGTCGTGAACAACGCTGAATGTGGTCTTCTCCTTTTCAACTCAATATTGTGGTTCTATTCTAACAGAAACGTAAAAAAAAACGTGAGCGCGGAGAGGAAAGGGCAGTCCAGCGATTTTCTCAAGTCCACTCAAAATCAACTAAAGCGAACAAAGAGGAACAGTTAGAGTTAATATTAGTGCTGATTTTGATACCCTTTCGTAACGGATTTCACACACGGGGCCTGAAGAGTTTGCTGACAAATGTGGTCTACAGTGATACATTGGTCTGAAACACTCGAAATTCACGCTAATAGCGTCGATTCTCTTGAGCTGAACCTCTGGGCGTGAATCTTCTACAGATATAACGTTAACGTCCCATTTGGTTAGGAAAGGCTGTTCTGTAAGTCTCAGACCATGTTTGCAAAAAGGCGTTTCATCAACTTCTTTCAATACCGTCTAGATAAAGTTCAAATGGATTATCTGACCTCGGATTCTCAGAAAAACTTAAAACAATTCTACTCATTTCTGGCAGCTTGAAGCCTCACAAGTCTCCGCAACTTTAATGTCTAGTATGGCAGCTCACCTCGGGGGACATTTTTTCATCGATCGCAAAGCCAGTTGAACATAATATAACGCCCGTCGTTTGTCTAGTGTCCCCTAGTGGCGGTTATTAAGTCTGACATCTCCGCCCACATCAGCACCTGATTTACCAAGACTGTTCCCTACTCGCCATCCCTTCACCTCCCCCCCGCAACGAGGACAACTGCGCACTGCATAGCATAGGATTTTCCCCTTCGATACTCCTATGCACTCAATATTTCACTCTCGGACGTATGCCTAGTGTCAATATTTCTCGGAACCCAGAATCGGTATCAAACGTGTGTGCTCGGGCTTTAGGTCACTAACCGGAGACTCACTTCAAGTGTACCAAATACCCTATCTTTTTTTATTTCTGTTTGAGCCTCGCGACGTTGTGTCTGAACCCCAGCACAGGACTTGTACGTGCGTCGTTATTCTCTTCAGAGATATTCAACTGAGATAGCCAACATATCACCGGTCCTCAAACCTACCTTCCCAAACTCCCGTGTATTCGGCCCCCAAATCCTACGGTGAATCGTTTCTGCTCGGTCTCCTCCCTTCGGAGGCCTGCCCGTAGTGCGTAGTCAAGTCCCCTTACCAGATTTCTCATCCATACTTCAACCCTGCCATTCTCCTCCAATTATGACGGTGGTTTTCTAACATTATTGGTTTGGCCCCTCAGAGGTATATCGATGGACAAAGGACGACATACGGCGCATCTTTCTGGTGCATGCCACAATGCGCGAGGGCTCAAAATCCAAATAAAATTTATCTAGCTTGTTGTTTGCATGCTACTATGCACCAGGTGCTCCCGCCCTACATCAAATTTTATCGGCTCGTTATTCCCCCTCAGCGGCAGTGGATTATATGTAAATTTTCATGTTGCTCTGCATGATTACGTTCCAGTCTCCATGTTAAGATGGTTGGAGACTTCACCTCTACAGCTGACCAACTCAGCTCGTCGCTGTTCCCTTCTATCTGTGCTATTGGACGACTGGAACGCCATCGCGCTTTTATGCACAGCATACCCACAAGGCCGCTCGTGATGATGATCGACGACTTCGTACTCATAGACCGTTTTGACTTGTCGTTTTTCACTCACCGGTCCGCTAGTGGACGATAGGCGAATTACAGGTCACCTCGTTTTGAACAGCTTACTTCAAGGTTGCATATTATAATCCTTGAGGACATTCCTCCATCCATACCCATCATTATACCCTCGGAGGTTCTCCCGTGGATACTAATCAACTTATGAGTCATCACCCCGTCCTGCACCGCTTACCCTCCACGCCACATGCTACGGGACTCAATCATGATGACCGCACATGTTGTGTTAAGCCCGTTGGCTTTCTCGCTGGTCCGCCAATGAACGGTGAACGGCTTACGAACCACGCCGTTCTGCATAGCTTATCTTCCAGGGTGTCTCCTCGGGGTCCTCTCCTCTACAACAGGTTCTTCGTTTTCCCCTCGGAGGTCTGCCGATGAATTGACATTTACTTGCAAATTATCACACCGTTCTGCGTCCTTTACTATCCAGGTTCCTGTCACTGTGCACCGGGACTTCATATACCGCAAGAATATTTTTGGCTCATCTTTTCCCTTCAGTGGCACACCGTGGACAATGGAAAGCTTGCAAGTCTCGCCCCTATCTGTACAGTCTAGCTTTCAGGTTTCAGGGTTCATGTTACGACCTTCGAAGACTTCGTCCCTGTCTCCACAGCAGACCCTTTTGTCCGTCAATGTCCCTGGAAGGCCTGCTGTAAGCTGTGAAACCACCTATTCAGTCGGTCGAGGAGTGTTTTCTGGAGTGAGAACAATAGCGGTGGTCTGTGGCTGCACCGTTAGTGGGGCACGGGGGCGCAGTTACAGGTGGACGCTTTGAATACCAAGGCATACTGTTTCATGCTTCAACAAGGTTCTTTTACAAGTCATCACGCCTCTCTACAAGAAGAAGCTCCGTGGGGCGTCGGGCGTCGTATCATGGCCCCAACTCCAATACCTCCAGGGATTTAATTGCTCACCCTCCAGGCTGGATGTTATGGCGCAGTGTGTTTACACCCGTAGATAATGTTCTCGACTCGTGTTTTCGTTAGTGGTCCCACAGTGGATGATGGGCGACTCGGAAGTCATCTTGCCGTCTTATACAGTTTTCCCGCCGGGCTCCATGTTACGGCTCACAAGACCTTCATATACTACATGAACTGTTGGGCTCGTGTATTTTTCTCCAGTGGTACGCCAGTGGACGATGGATGACTTTCAAGTCATCCATCGTCCACTCTTGAAAGTCATTATTCCGGCTTCATATTACGGTTCACAGGGCCTTCGTATACCACATAAATTTAGCTCGTCTTTTTATGCCTGTGGACGATGGGCGACTTGCAAGTTATCACGCCATTTTATACAGTTTTCGCGCTGGGCTCCATGTTACGGTTCACAAGGCCTTCATTTACCACATAATTTATTTGGCTCGTCTTTTAACCTTCAGTGGTACGCCAGTGGACGATGGACAATCTCAAGTTACAAGTCATCGCTCAGTCTCTGCACACCTTACTCGCCAGGTTACATGTTATGATCTTCAAGAAGCTCATACAGATTGATTTTTTCTTTCTACTAAGAGGTTCGCCTATGCGTCATGGTCAATCCACAAGCTACTCCGCTCTGCGCCACTTGCTTTCTAGCCTGCATGATGCATAATGGATCAATACCCGCAAATAATTTTCGGCTGATCATCCCAGCGGCCCACAGAGGACAATGGACGCCTTGGAAGTCACCGCGCCGTTTTGAACGGTTTGTCTCCATGTTATGGTGCACATCAATTTCTTTTACACTCCACATCCCGCAGCAATTCTTTCGGCCTGTCCTTTCCCCATCGGCGGTACGCCAGCTGACAATGGACGACCTGCAGGACATGCTGTTCTATTGGCGTCGTTGCTCCTCAGCTGTAAGGTAGTTTATGGACAACTTGATTTTCGCCATAGAGTTCTGCACAATTTACTTGCCAGGTTGCATGTGTTATGATGCACGAGGACTTCATTCGCAATAGATTCTTTCGACTCGCCGTCTTCCCCTCGGAAGCTTCTCCGGAGAAGGAGTTCTTGCCAAGTCACCGTTCTTCGAAAATTGATTGCCAAGGGGAATGCTGTGATGCATGGAGGAGCAGATGATTCTTCTGGCTTATCGTTCTTCCTCAGAGGCCTGCTAGTGATAGATGGACGAATTGCAAGTCATGCAACTATTCTGAATAATTTATCTATCAGGGGGCATGCTATGATGGGCAGAGGCTCCGCATTCTGCAACAGACTCTTTCGGATCGACGGCTTGTGCTCAAAAGTTCCGCCGATGGATAATAATTCGACCTACAAGTCATCGTGCCGTTTTTCAAATTTACCTACGAAAGTGAATGACTTCTATACGACCGCTATTTTCCGTGGTGCATCCTTCTGCTCGGAACCCTGAGAATGTTATACAAGCTACAGCATGGAATCTAGGTACCTCTTCCTCTGCAGATCGTGATGGGCGTTTGAGCCGGTATCAATCATTTCAGATTTTAACCCGGCAGATCAGTCCTAGTTGCCTTGGTAACACTCAAAGATCCATGTCCTGCTTCACTGGGGAACCTTCCTTATCTAACCAATCCAATAAGCTGAAGAAATGGCGCGAGTACCTCCAGTACCTCAGCACCTATCACCAAGTCACTCCAAGCGTTGTCTTCCTTGACACGATACAAGTCGTTTTAGAGCGCATGAGGAGACCCTCCTCCCAAAGACATCGCGATGTCCGGCATGTTGCGTGCAATGTGATAAAATTTGGGATGACATGGGCACATGTTTCAACGCAGTCTGCTAACTATGTAAGAAGTGGAGAAGTGTCTGCAAACTTTGAGCAGCGATAGCAGGTGGTCCGTTGGCAATCCGTATGCATGAGAGTGTTGCTTTTGGTCTAGAATTCCCCGTGGTATGAGACTGAACACCTATTGGGAATCAAGAGCTGAAATGCGACCGGTACCGAGGTTCTATGCAGAGCCCTTTGTGGTATTCGTTAGTCCGTTATCGGTCCCGGAATGACTTTTCATTTTTCGATTTCATTGTAGACTACAGTTATGATTTACGGCAATGAAACTCGTTAAGCGGTTAAGCGGTTTCTCTAGAAGATGATATCTCCCTTGGATCCAGCATATGTTCAAGATGAAGATTTCTGAGCTCGCGAAGCTCCAAAAGGCAGAATTACCATATACATCAATCATTTCTCCATGACCTTTGTGACTGGTTTGCATTCCGTCGGAAGAAATGTGTGGTGTACCTCCTCGTTGATTGCAGCGGGGTGACAGCTACCACGGACTGCTGGCTTCACCGAACATGAAACACTTCTTAACGCTCGGAACTTTGCACTTGGGTCTTCGCTTGGAGTAAAACAACTCTGTGTGGTCAATAAATCGCCATTGCAATAGATAAATTTTTATGTTCCGACCAGAGAACCACTGTGCCTTAGCGCCTTCAGCTTTTAAATGACGTAAGCTCCACGTGTCACCACATGGATGCCACGTGAGTTGCTAATCAACGTTGATGAGTCATCGCATTACTGCTCTAAAATCATATTACTGCCAAACCATCATACTAGCACGGGGCTGTTCCACATCTTGGCACCGGAGCGGTCAGTAACGGAGAGCCTCAGTGGAAAGCTCGTCAAGCGGCAATCCGCAGTACCAGCGCCCGCCCACATTCCCTTGTTTCTTCTTTCTCTCCTTTTTTTTTCTTCTTCTCTTTCCGCAGTCTCAAACAGTCTCACGCTGTATGCAAATGCAAGTCAGCCCGGTGACACACTGCCTCACTCCCTCCACATCTGCTGGACGTCTCCCATCGCGGGCACATCTCAGGATGAAAGGGGAACGAATCCGCGAATCTCAGAAGTACATATCTTGACAAGGATCACAGATCCTAACCGGCAACCACATTTTTTTGCATCTTCCATGAAAATTTGTCAAGTTTTCTTGATGCAGGTGCGGCAGCATGCACATAGACGCACAGCGGCTGGCGCACCTGATCACCATACCCACTGAAGAGTTCATAATATTCCATTCAAATTCATATGCGTGTTTTAGTGTGATCGTCGCTTCTCGTGCGGGGGAATGACTGGGTCCAAGTCCGCCACCTTTGGGACGTTCAAAGTGGTCGCGGCAGCCCTCGAGAGGCTTAAAACTATCAAGGGGCCAAACCATGCGCCCGCGTTTTTTTTTCCTCTTGACCTTTGTTCTATTGTCTGCACGGCTCTGAACATATAAACGGTCTACCACCTCCAATTGAGCTCATCAGTGATCCATACCTCCAGAACCATACTCAGCGGTACAGCTAAGTTGCCACCTGTCTATTAATGAGGATGGGAGATCAGCTATGGGAGATCAGCTATTAAAGAACTCAGCTTGAGCGTGAATTGGGTACGCTCATCTCGATCGCTCTCCCGTGTGTCCCTTCTTCCTGAATAAAATTCAGAGACTCCAACTCTGGTTGTAGGACCTAATATATCTTATCCCTATCTTTCCTTTGGTATGCATCGCTCCGAACACAACGATGGGTATGGTGCGTCGCCAGCTGTTTGTCTTACTTTCAGCTCTTGACGATATTGTGGTACAATGACAGCGGCCAGATACCCTGGCACCGACTCCTCGACGCAATGGTCGTCGTATACAGCTCATCCTCAGGGTCTTCATCTCCCATCATCTAATGTACGGACATCTACTTCTGGCGCTGGGTCGGGATATAGCCATGGTGCTGGGAACGGTCACAACATATGGATGCCTCATGGAAACAGTAATACCGGTGGGTCATACGCAAGGCAGGACCAAGCTATCTACGGTGTGTGCTGTGCCTATCAGATATGAATTTATGCATATACTTACCACTTCCCAAATTCAGCCCACCACCACCAAAATCCAGGTTAGCTTGTTTCCCCCTTCCTTGCTTCAAGGATGCTGATTTTTTTTTTCCTCTGAAATAGGCTACCACTCGAGCGCATCACAGCGTACAGCTGAACAATGGTCGGACCCGTCAGGGGTTTACGGACGCCACAGTATAGAGGTATGTCAGACACCGTTTCCTCTTCCCCGCTTCCATACATACAAGGGTTCTCATCGCCAACCCGTTTTTATCTTATATCGCCAGTTGTCCAACCCCGGTACATCTACCTCACAACCACACTGGGACCACCATGCCCACAACCGCACCCCATCCTACGGTGTGCCGTCCTATGACACCGGGTCAAATTACGCCTCGAACCCCACTGCGTCGGCTTCGAGCGCTCACCACCCTTCTTCTGCTGGTGAAGTCCACAACTACATTTCCCTCCCGTCTACCCCGCAGTCGACCATCGAATCCTACCTTGCCCCTGTCAAACTTGAAGACAGTGATCCGATGCACAAAAGCAAACGGGCCTACCGATGCACCTGGGTGGGATGCACAAAGGCAGCTCGCGGAGAGCTGTTCAAGTCAAAGGATAACGCACGCGTGCATGTTCACAAACACTTTGGGTCGGACAAACTATTTGAATGCGTAGTAGGAAGTTGGTGAGTCGCGGAACGCATTTTCAAGTAGATTTTTGCGACTTATAAGGATGATATTACTTTCGGCTCGTGATGCGCTGGTAACAGTAGGAAAACGTTTGCATCAGAAGACGCTGCCAAGCGACACCGCGATACGACGGAAAGTAAGGCATTTTCTTGCGCCACTTGGTGAGTCTAGCATAGTCTGAGCACTTTATTTTTGATTGACTACCATACGTTTGCTGCCGCAGTGGTAAAGTGTTTGCACGGAAAGACTATAGAGATGTGCATCAGAGGAGGTGTACGGTGTGACACTGAATTCGGAAGGCTGCTCACCCGCAGCATAAACTTCTACTATGCAACTGCAACTGCTGTGGACGCGAGTCGACCCGGCTAGCTTTAGAATTATGGGGAACATTCGAACTATTGCGCTATATAGACTTGGACGCTCTTTTCATTGTCACTTACTGTCCTTTAATTAGTTTAATACTCTAACAGTGCGCTATTTTACTTGCCATTAAAATGTGGTGATAAATCAGGCAAGAACGTATGTAGATTTTCTACATATGTCAACACTATCTAGTAAGTTATAGCTCATAATGGGAAGCCGATGGCACTCTTAGCTTGCTCGCATTTTGATTGCCTGGATAATTGTCCGCTACGTACGCAGCATGAAGTTTCCCCCCAACTCCAAGCATCTTGAAAGGTCCCTTAGGCCCAGTGAGCGGTATATGGATTCTGCCTGAGGACCTAACGTCACAAGACCTTGCTGAGAGGTGGTGTACTGGACGGGGAACCCTCTGCACATCGGCGAGTCTGAAGCACAACCTTGAAATGCCGATGAGCTCGAACTTAAAGCAAGGGTGTTACATTTGTGTGTCATTGAAGTTGCCAGTAATTGTTCTCCAAGCGGTTGATCGGAGCACCGCGTGCTCGGTAATGGACTTTTCCATTGAATGTGCAATTGTGTAGGCCAGTTCGTGAGTTTACCTGTGCCACTTACTAAATAGGATGCGCGCATACTTGTTGTGAATTTGACGGCTTGCATGCATGGTTGTAGACATGGGTACGTATTGTATTCGGTAAGACCATCCAGGCGACGAAGTAACAGTATTGGAGGACCCTTTTTCCATCCGCGTCTGAAACAGCTTTCGGATGTCTGGTCGTAGAACTGAGTGATAATTATAATCTATTAGTAATTGAAGAGGAACTCGAGAGGTGTATGGATTCATTGGTAGTATACTTTTGTCGACATTGATGTTCTAGATTAGCAGCACCATTCTGTAAAAATGCTCGCCGCCAACTTGGAAAACTATTGGCATTTGATGGCTGCGTGGAAGTAAATGCTGTAGACTCCGTAAGCGGCAGGCAATTTTTCCTGAAGGGCCTGTTCGATTTCGATTAGCAGTGCATAAGTAGCCAGCAACAACTTGCAGCGCTGCACTATTTTGTAGCTTTTTATTTATAGGAAGGACAATAGCAATTTTGTGCAGGAAGTTCCCTGCAATAGCCATCATGGATCTCTCTCCGGCAGTAGATACATAAAGAATCCTGGCTACTGATACCCCTCAACATTCAAGTTGTTTAGCTGGTATTGTCCTTTATAACAAACTGAGATGTCGGCTCCAGAGCCATTAGAGATCAGCTCACAGCCACAAGCTGCCCCCCAGCGACATATATTGTTTCACTTTGATGGTATGACTGGGGAAGCTAAATGTGTTGATCTTTTGAGCTTACTATTGACTGCAACAGTAATTTATTAGCGCAGACTGCAGTCGAAGCTGGCCAAAATCCATGCTACCACGTGTCCCTCGATGTCCCTGGGTATTCATTGGTGTGGGAACAAGTGATATCAACAATAATGTCCTTTATGAGGACTATGGTGGGAGGAAACATCACATTCAAACTCCGACGGGCGTCTGAGACGGCCTCTGTCAGAATCCGTCACCAAGACATTCCTCCCTACTGTAGTTTCTCATTCCTCTGAACAACGACGAGCAAACAAGTCCATCACGTGTAAAGTGGATCGAATTCCTGTTCTCGCTGCACGTGTATCTTGACGACCCCCTCCCGTCTTTCACCCTCGGGTATCATTGATCTCTCTGGCCGGCATAGCAATGTCCTACCAGCTCTCTGCAACATCCCTTACACCATCGCGCCCCGCTCCGCAGGCACCTTCCCGTCGCCCTATACACCCGCTAAGCTCAGGAAGCTCGTCGTCTGGTGCGGCTGACTCGATCAACTCGTCCATCTACGCCTCTTCTACTTTGATAGCCAGTGGCTACTCCCCTTCCTTTTCTTTGACACCTCCCTCTCCTTCAGCTGGTTCATCAGGCATAGGTGGCTCTCCCAATCGCGGATCTTCAACTGTTTTAGGCTCGCAAATCGTTAGAAACGGGTTTGTGAGCGTTAAAGAAGAAGGATTTGCTAGCCTATTCTGGGGTAGGAAATGGCTCGTTTTGCGAGAAGAAACGTTGTCCTTTCAGAAGAACGAAGTACGCCCCTACATTACATTATAACATGTGCCACTCTGCTCATGCGGTGTTCTAGAATTCCCTTCAGACCAACGTCATTTATCTGCGTGACATTTCAAACGTTGAGAGGACCGATCTCAAGCCATATTGCCTTCTTTTAGAGACCAAGGAGAAACGATTTTACTTGTCGCTGAAAAACGATGAGGAATTGTATGGTTGGCAAGACGATATCTACTCCCGTAGTCCACTGATGGGAGTATCTCATCCCACCAACTTCGTCCACAAGATTCATGTAGGCTTTGACCAGAACAGCGGTGCTTTTACTGTGTGTACTTGCACCTATTCCTAACGTGTTGTCTTCGCCGTTGACCTCTCTTCACGACAGGGCCTTCCTGAGCAATGGACAAGGCTTCTCACTCAATCCGCTATTACGCGCGAAGATTATGCCAGGGACCCACAAGCTGTGCTCGAGGTGCTTGAGTTTTACACCGATCAGCAACGTCGTGGTAATGCAGCAGGCGACGACTTTGGTGCCATCCTCCCTAATAATATGCGTCCTTCCGGCTCGTCTTCGCCTGCGTCGGGTATTACATCCGCGAATCCTACGTCTGTTTCCACTGGACGCTATACCCCTGATACATCTCTAGCTCCGGGCGGAACCGCACGATTTGCTGGTACAGGTCTTGGCGGGCTCTCGTCTTCCAAGTCAAATCCCGCACTTAATGCTGCAGCTCGTATACAGCGACAGGACTCACACGAAGGCTCACGTGAGAACGGACGTTCTGCGACGCCGCCGCAGCCTTCAGCATCCACTGCCGCGTCCGGTTCTTCACTCCAAGCAACCCGCCCCGCCCCTGCACGCCCACTTATAGCAACTCGGCCTGCCCCTGCCGCTCCGAATGTTACTCCATCATCTGCTGATCTTCGTGCACGTGCCAAGGCACATGGCCCCGGGGCTACTGAAATCATTCGTCCAAGCGTCGAGGGGCGCGAAATTCCCACACGCAGTGACAGTATCCCGACCCCTCCGTCTGTCTCGATCAGTGAACCACCATCCCGGGAGCCTGTGCGGCCGTTGGTGCAACCCGTCAAGTCGACCTCGGCGACGCAGTCATCGTCGTCCGTCAAGCCGCTTACGACGAGTAAGAAGCCGCCGCGCTCCCCGTCGCCCAATCCTCAGGCGGCGTGGGATCAAGAGCGTGAGCGTGAGCAGCGGGAACTGGAGCGGGAGCGGGAGCGTGAACGGGAGCGAGACCGGGAACGTGAACGTGAACGGGAGCGTGAACGGGAGCGTGAGCGTGAGAAGGATCGGAGAGAGCGTGAGAAGGAGAGGGAGCGTGAGAGGGAGAAGGAAAGGGAGCGGGAGCGTGAAAAGGCAAAGAAGGATGAAGAAAGCAAGAGCAGTGTCGCGGCTGCTGCTGCTGCGCTAGAGAAGCCCAAACCTACCCAGGCGGAAAGACGGATAAGTACTTTGACTGAGGCACAAATTATGGAGAAGCTACGGAGCGTCGTGAGTTCTGAGGATCCAAAGACTTTGTATAGCACCATCAAGAAGATTGGACAGGGGTACGTCGCTGCAACGTGGGTTGCTCGGAGGTGATAACGTGTTTTGCAGTGCATCGGGACATGTATATGTCGCCAAGACACTTTCGACTGGGAAGAAGGTTGCAATTAAGCAGATGGATCTGTCCCATCAACCTCGCAAGGAACTCATTGTCAACGAAATATTGGTGATGAAGGAATCGCAGCATCCGAATATTGTCAATTTTCTCGAAAGTTACCTTGTCAAGAGTAATGATCTCTGGGTTGTGATGGAATACATGGAGGGCGGCGCGTTGACAGATGTCATCGAAGCCAACAACCTCGAGGAGGACCAAATATCAAGTATTTGTTTGGAGGTAAGCTTGTGCACATGACGGGTTTGTATGGGGTGAACGGTTTCTTGCAGACTTGCAAAGGCTTGGGTCATTTGCATTCCCAAAGCATCATCCACCGAGACATCAAATCCGACAATGTCCTGCTCGACGCCCAAGGACGAGTAAAAATTAGTGCGTGATGCAAAATGCTTTTTGACAGCACCATTTACCCCAATTTTTTCTCTTCTCAGCCGATTTTGGTTTTTGTGCCAAGTTGACAGATCAGAAGTCGAAGCGCGCGACCATGGTAGGCACCCCATATTGGATGGCGCCTGAGGTTGTGAAACAGAAGGAGTACGGTGCTAAAGTGGACATTTGGTCTCTTGGCATCATGGCTATAGAGATGATCGAAAACGAGCCCCCATATCTGGATGAAGAACCCCTGAAGGCGCTTTATCTTATCGCAACGAATGGGACGCCAACACTGAAAAACCCAGAGGCTCTCAGCAGGGAACTCAAGAGCTTTTTGAGTGTATGTTTGTGCGTTGATGTGAAGAGCAGGGCGACCGCAGCCGAACTTTTGGATGTATGTATATTATTTTCTTCGGCTCTTGACTGAACTGATGCTTTTGTTAATGATTCCAGCACGAGTTTTTACAAAAGGCGTGTGCTTTACCTGGACTCGCACCGCTCCTTCGATTCAAAACCAAGCAGACATCATGAATGACTCTACCCGCACGGATTCCGCATGTATATTATCGTTCGACCTCTGGTCTCCCAATGATGGTGCCCACGATTCACACATTCTCCACTGGTTCCACTTTGTTCTCTGCAGACCGTGATCTTCCGCCTCCCGGTCGGTTGTGCTCCTGATTAATGTCTCCTACTAGCCTTTCTCTTATCTGATCGATTTTATGGCGTACCTACACCCTCCTTGTTCATACTTACACAATATTGTACGTCAACACTTTCGCTGCATCCTTACACATTACCGGGTTTGCTGCGCGGTTTATGACGCAGCCCACTCCATCGTGCACCTCGTGGTGGGTCTGTCAGGTTGCGTTAACATGCTTATTTTAGAGTTGGTGCCTTTTGGACTCTTGCCAGTGTCTCTCTGTGTTGTATATATACAATGGATAATGAAAAATCGGTCTCATCTACTCTCGCAATCTTTGTTGCTTTTGCTGTGATTATTCAGCCGCAACCCTTGCGGCAATGCATAGGTTTTGCATGCAGTGTTAGAACACATCTAACGTCAGAACTATAGCTCAAAACACCATCAACCACTCAGATGATGCGTATAGATTATTGCAAAAGATGAAAGCAAATAAACAGATAATGAATATCGGAGCGGAAGGAGGGAAAGAGTGACATAACCATCATAGTAGGACTGGAAGAAACAGAAATATGCCTGACAAAAGTAGGATTACGGTTAAAGTATAGAAAGTGTTTCTAGCTCATGCTGACACTCCCATAGTAAATGCCACCCCAAGGAATCGAAGAAGTCAACAGTCAATGATTGACGGCTCCATCATGCCTGGTTCCATTTTGCAGATTAACAGTTCAGGTCGCATCAGTTGAAGGACAAAGTGTTGCGAAGCTCGCGCGAGGAAAGAAGTTATAGTAGAAAGAAGGCGGTATCAAAACGCAAAGTTAGCTGTGATATGCAATGATGGTGAATTGCTGAGTAAGCCTCGATTGGACAATTTGGACATGCCATAAGTTTTTTTTTATTTTGAATAAGTTCTTGAAGACGATCCGGTTATTATAGATGGAGGTATGTATTCAAACAAAGGAAAAGTTGCACTCCCTGATGAATTGTAAGTCGAAGCACTCCTTTTTGTTGTAGTCTGCCGAGATCATGGCCTTTCGTGTCAATGAATAAGTGGGGTAGCGTTCGAGCTATCATGCACAGGGGATGGATGTGTCTCGCAATCACACTTTCAGTAACACTTGTGAAAGTGGAGAAGTAACCTCACGTACGTCTCATACTTGCTACTGTAGAATTAAAGCCTAGCGTAGATTATAGCAGTAGATGAGACGGTTTAAATCATGAATTGTCTCGAATATCACCCTCCACTTCTCGTTGGCGTCGTTCTCTTCGCCGTTTTACGTCCCAATTGTAAACACGCGCTGTATTGACTTCCATAACTGTGATTTGTTCGCGGAGGAATTCCAGGTCCTTGATATCAACACGAAGGTCAGATAAGAGTATAAGTAAAACATTATTTAAGAGCAGCGGGATGAAGACTATTTACTTGGATAGCATTCTCCCGACTCCGCTCTGCCGCAAAAAGCTTTGATGAAAGAAGTTCTATGGCCTCTGGGAGTGCATAGGATAACATCACGTTGGCCTGTATTGATGATAGCAATTAAGCACCATTCTTTTGATTAATCAGTAATTCCTTAGCCGACGACGTACCCCAAGCCATAGATACACGACATCAGTATCCTCAAGCTCTGCCTCTGCATAAAGTGTGTCATTGAGCTCAAACGTTGTCGTCAGTGGTTTCCGCGATGCTGGCGAGGAGTCCCCGTCCTCGTCTAAGTCGTCCACATCTTCCTGGCAGGCTTTCGATTTGCCTTCCTGGGAGTGATTCAGTCAAACACGGACAGCGACAATAAATGAGGCCACACACACTCCGTTCCAGAAGGAATCGCACCATTCCAAGAGTTTTCTTAATGTCAGGGATCTTCTCGTCAAGCGCCTTCCGCCGCTGCGACAGATTTAGTTCCATGTAGCGGTATTTCCTGTGATAGATCATGATGGAATCTGGTGACTTATATGACTGCTGTGAAAGACGTACGCAATAGCTTCTTGGAACTGCTTCAGTGTGCTTTCTACCTCTGCGTCTGGTCCTCCAATATGCTCTTCGACATTCGACTAGCTCAGTGATCAGTGAAAAGATAATACCGAAACAGGATGTGTATTTACGACAAAAGGAGCATGAGGAATCCCACGCGGATTTGTTTCGACTGTTCGTTCAGACATTTTGGAGGCTGAGGCGCTTAGTTGGCTTACATAAATAAGCATCCGTTCAAAATTTTCTGCTTCCACTTTCCCCCCTTTTTGGTGACTCCGCTGAAAAGTTTGAGGAGCCATTCTCTGCGTGTCTAGTCATCTGACTCATCCACAACATCAACGGGAAGTACTACGAGCGATACCTCTTATTGGTCTTTTCCCTTTTCGCAGGATCGTTGCAATGAGTCGTCTGCTGATCAAGAACATTCCTGTAAATGCAACTCCAGAGTCGTTACGCACACATCTTTCGTCTACAAAGCACGGTGCATCAACTATAACAGATGTTCGCATAGCACGCAAGCCCGATGGGACTCCACGTCGCTTTGCCTTTGTTGGATTTAAGACCGATGACCAAGCGTGTGCGGCGAAAGACTGGTTCCATAATACGTTTTGGGGAACGCAGAGGATTACCGTTGAGGTTGTGCAGGTGAGTATCGTGTTGTCATCACTATGGTCCATAGATGACATGTAGTAAGGGGGTCAAAGACGCACCTGTGCCTAGGCCTAACAAACGACCCCGTCTCACTGGGCCTGAACATGGTCCTGTATCAACTACTGCGTCAAGTTCCAAGCTCAGTTCGAATACGTCTGATATGAGGAGCGCCTTGAAAGGAGAGGACGATGCATTGACAACTGAATTTCTCAACATTATGAACTCGCGCAATAGAAAGGGTCCAGCATGGGCTGATGGTGGACTGACAGAGACGATGGTTGGTTCAGCCGCCCAAAGAAATTCGCCCGAAGCATTGCCAACACCACCAGCTGTTGAAGAGCAAAATCCCACTGCTTGTGACAAGATGTCCGATCTGGAGTGGATGAAGTCCCGCATGGCAGACATCTGTGAGATTAAAGATTTCGAACAATCAGACGATGAAGACAACCGAAAAGAGGTTCAGGTGGTAGACGTGAGCAGGGTAGATGGTTCTGTCTTTCGTTGTTACTCTGTACTAATGCGCATTGGTATCAGCAGCCTGCGGAAGCTTCGTTGCATCCTACAAATCCCCAAGAGATTACCCGACAGACTATTCTCTCTACCGCCCGCCTTTTTGTCCGCAATCTGACTTTCTCTTGCACCACTGAGGAGCTACAAGAACTTTTTGGTCAGTTTGGACAACTGGATCAGGTGAGCGAGCCTTTCGAGTTTAAATTTCTTTCAGTCCATCATGGTTGTGTAAACCATGGGACATATGATGCACAAGCAAATAGGGACATCAGACCTAACTCCTACTTGGGAACGGAATGTTGACCCTAGGGAATACCGATAGTAGAAATTATCTGATCCACTCTTCCTCATATACGTCGTTTACGATGCATGACGCTGATATGTTGTTTTAAAGGTCCACATCCCTGTGACTCCTGAGCATACGTCAAAAGGGATCGCTTTTCTGTCGTACGTCCGACCAGTCGACGCTGTAGCAGCGTGGGAGGCTCTTGATGGGACTACTTTTCAAGGGCGATTACTTCATGTTCTAGCAGGGGTTGAGCGTCGCAAGCATGCTTCCATAAGTCAAGGTTGGTGCACTTTTCTAATACTCGATGGTCTACTCACAGGTTGTTACTTGACAGATGGCAAAAAGTGTCTTAAGGAGGAAAGAGGGGAGAAGCGGAAGCGTGAAGCGGGGAAGGATTTCAATTGGGGGATGCTGTACATGAATGTAAGCGTTTCGATTGCTCCGTTACTTGTTTTGAGCTGCACTCATTCGAGAATAGAGCGATGCGGTGGTTTCTTCGATTGCAGATAGGATGAAGATTCCGAAAGCGGATATCCTCGGCGCCACAGCGTCGGAAGAAGGTGCCGGATCTCACAACCCCGCTGTGAAGTTGGCGCTAGCGGAGACGCACATCATCCAGGAAACCAAGCGATATTTCGAGGATGTGCGTGCCGCATTCTTCTCCATATTATCATGCTTAACTCTAGCAGCAAGGTGTAATTCTAGAGAGGCTGTCGACACGTTCGACTCTACGATCTCGGACGACCATTCTGGTTAAGAATATCCCTTATGGCACAACCCCTGATGCATTGCGGCACTTATTCGAACCGCATGGTGGAGTCATCCGACTACTTATGCCACCTTCTGGCACTTTAGCTGTTTTAGAATATGCACATACCGAGGAAGCTGCACATGCTTTCCGCGCGGTTGCATACCGACGCCTCGGTAACTCTATCATTTATCTGGAGTGGGCGCCTGAAGGCATGCTAGTGGAAGGTTCCGGGCGCGGACGTGATCTTCATGAGGTTACGCCCGTTACGATCCGTGAGCAGAATGAGGGACTAGGAGAGGAAACACACTCCATTCGCTCGGGATCAACGCTCTTCGTGAAGAACCTTTCATTCGCGACAACTACAGATCGCTTAGCCCAGGTCTTTCGCAATATACCGTCTTTTTTGTTTGCTCGCGTTCAAATGAAACCGGCTCCGTCAAATCACAAGGCCAGATCACAGCCGGAGGAGTCTAAGTTGAGCATGGGTTATGGCTTCGTTGGATTTACCGATGTAGATGCAGCAAGGAAGGCGATGAAGAGTATGCAGGGTTTCGTGTTGGACGGGCATAAGCTCCACGTCACGTTCGCTGGACGTGGTGCTGATGAAGATGAGAAGAAGGATGCAGGAATGGTGAAGACGAAGACGGCCAAGATGATAGTGAAGAACGTACCCTTTGAAGCCACCAAAAAGGATATTCGAGATCTATTCGGGTATGTTTTTTTTCCTGAGCAGCAGACCCCGCTTATTCGACGACACAGCGTCTACGGAACGCTTAAGTCCGTGCGTCTTCCAAAAAAGTTCGATGCGCGGACACGTGGTTTTGCGTTCCTCGAGTTTGTGTCACGTCACGAAGCGGAGAACGCATTCGCAGCACTCCGGCATACTCATTTGCTCGGACGCCATCTTGTGCTTGACTGGGCTGCAGAAGGCGAGCAGGACGTGGAGGCGCTCAGGCGTAAGGTCGGTGTCGGCTTTGGCGCAGGCGGTGAGTTACCAGGGAGAAAAAGGAAGTTGGAAATTTCCCTTGGTGATGACGAAGGTGAAGTTTAGCGCAACTTTTCGTGCGCAAAGGTACTTCACAGGAGTCCGATTCCTTACAGGAAAGCTTATAAGGATGTTTTGTCAATTTCCAATATGATGCCTATGCTCTGCAGAGTAAATTAACTGTCTATGTTTTGCTCCCAAAGCTTTGCATTGGTTGCGCACAGATATAACTATTTCTCTCTCAAGGTTTATATAGAAGGTGTGGTTGGTTTCATACAGCCCTTGTGAGGTTCTTACAGTGACTTAAAAAAATTATCCTAATGTTTTGTACTTTCTGCTTCATGGTCGCATAGCATCACAACAAGGCCAAACAGAACTAACATGTTGTATGTAAGAGAGGTCTTGTTAAGGGCTACATGTGGAATCAAGAATTATGTAATTTTTTTTGATAATGTTTCCATGGAGATATAGCCAATTCATTTTGGGGGCTCATTGGGACAATTGTTTGACTAGGTATCAGAAATATCATAGTCTGATAGTACCTGATTCCCATGACATGGGAAACTTGATAGATGGTTATCAGGATGATTGTACCTTACTGGTTCCTAGATCTAATGTATTTGAGAATGGTCAGCATTCTTATCAGAATTCAATTATCAGTGATAAGAGTTGTGGATGAATGTAGGGTTAGTAGTACTGTTCAGAAATGTTTCTAACAGTAATAGAATGGTATTCAAAAGTGAATAGAAATCCTACAGTAAAAGCGAATGACTTTTGGAACATCTGCAAACAAATGCATAGTTCCAAAGAGATAGAGATTCCAAAGGGATTCTATCTTGTGGATCAAATGAACTTTGCAGTCCATGTTGATCACAGCAAATGGTCTCACATTCCTGCGAAGTGTATCTAGACTAATGTGAATGAAGTTGGAGTACTCACTCAAATATGAAGTTTGCTGTTCAAGGTAGTTCATGATGAGTTGGCAAGTTGGAGTAGAACAATCAAGTAGACATACAATAGTTGAACTAGGGAATATACATGTGAATGTGCTACCTATATACCAAATGGTTTGGAAGAGGGAGCAAATGGGAAAGAGTCTGTGAGGATCGGAAAGTAGCTAAGGTACATGTATACTAATTAATAGCCATAGGAATAGAAGAACAAGGGAGGTAGAAAAATTGTGAATGAGGAAAAAGATTAATGGACCAACAATAGCTCTTGAAACATGTTTCTGAATCATATAGCTCATCGGGTAGGGATAACCGTGTGCAAATCCTTCAGAAGGTGATTCTGAGGGTCTAGAACATTCATATCATAGAGTCTGATGATATGGAATGTCATTGCAAGCTTCAATAGAATAGAAATAACTCGATCAATGAGTTCATTAGAAAAGATGGGGATAGTGATGGGGATAGTCAGGGTGCTTCTTTTCCAGAAAAGATTATGATTGGACCTGGTTATTGATTGTTTCACTAAACACTTAATGGAGTGATTCCTGAACTGGATTGGGTGACCGGTTCAAATGTGTGTGAAGTATTGAAGCAAGAGTGATTTGGGATTCTGAAGGAGATGTTTGGAGATGTTTGGAAAGACATATTTTGGCACTACAATAGTGAAATGTTGTAAAACCCATTTGTGACAATTCTCAGGATCCCCAAATTCAACATACATCTCATCTTCTCTGCTTAGAAGGAAAACATCCTCTCCCTTGCTTCCAATAGTCACCCTACATGTCATATTGCCTCCAAACTTGGTGTTGGCAGATCTACCATCTCTAGGGTCCTTTGAAAACTCCTTCCCAATCAACAAATTTTTTCTTCTCATCATCATTTCAAGCTCTCTCTCACTAATAAATAATCAATCCTCACCCAAATTACCACTGGGAAGGCTGCCAATGCTATTCAGGTCACCAAATACATTAACACCATACTATCTTCTTCTACCCAGTCTGTCTACAATCAGAAATGTGCTTAAGCTGCACTCATTCAAGACTACTACAAAGAAGAAAAAGTCATTGCTTACTACAGTACACAGAAAGAAGTGGTTAGCCTTTGCTCTGAGATATAAGGGGTGGACTGTGAAGGACTGGAAGAGGGTAATTTGGTCAGATGAGACTAAAATCAACAGGATTGGGTCAGATGGGAAGCAGTAGGTGTAGAAGTAAGCAGGAGATGGGCTGATTGAGAGGGAGGTATAAGGAACTGTGAAGTTTGGAGGTGGGAACATTATAGTATGGGACTGTATAGGCTGGAATGGTGTGAGAAAACTTACTGAGATTGAGGGAATGATAGATGCTGAGCAGTATGTGAAGATTTTGGATGATCACTTACTTCCCAGCACAGAGGAAGCTTTAGCACAGAGCTATCTACAATTCCCTAGGATTACTATTTGGATCTGGATTGAGTGTAGATCTCTTTTGATTGAGGACACCAATCCAAATGATGTTCCATTACAAACACACCATTAAATCCCATGGCCAATTTTTAATAGTGTTAGGCTTTTTTCCTTATCTCTCCTCAGTATTGTCATAATCATAATTTAGAGAATGGCACTGTTTCATCCCTGAAACACATTCTCTGAACACCTCTGGACACCTCTTTCAGAAATCCAAATCAACCTTCCCTCAATCCTTCACATATACTCAATCAAGCGATCCAACACAGCCTATAAGTTGCTTCATTTGGTGTTTAGTGAATCAATCAATAACCAGGTTTGATCATAAGCTTTTCTAGAAAAGAAGCACCCTGACTATCCCCATCACTATCCCTATCTTTTCCAAATGAACTTATTGATGAAGTCATTTCTATTATATCAAAGCTTGCAATGACAGTTCATGTTATTAGGCTCCATGGTTTGAATGTTCTAGTCTCTCAGGATCATCCTCTGAAGGATTTGCACATGGCTATCTCTACCCGAAGAGCCATCCAATTTGGAAACATGTTTCAGGAGTTATTGTTGGTGTATTAATATTTTCTTATTCACAATTTTCCTACCTCCCTTGTTCTCTGATCTCTATGGCCTTTAATTAGTATACATGTATCTTAGCTACTTTCTGATCCTCATGGACTCTTTCCTATTTGATCTCCCTTCTGAACTGTTCGATATACAGTAGGGGACAAAACTGTTCACATGTTGTGAACACTTTGATTGTGTAGCAAATAATGCAATGATCACATAAGCAAAAAATCTGATATAATTTATCATGATAGCCCTGCATCTTAGCTTGAGGTCACTCACCAGGATGATTATGTAATTCTCAATATTGGCCAAGATATTAATTATTTAAAATAATCAAACATGTGAATAGTTTTGTCCCCTCTACTTTTTTCACCAAAAAAATAGTATATATTAGTATTTGGTATTGCCCCCATTTGCCCTCATCACACCCTGCACCCTCCTAGGCTTACTCTCAATTAACTTCTGACACACCTCAGGCTCTATCTTGTTCCATTCCACCTAAACCCTCTTCCACAACTCATGCATCTATCTCCTTCCATCTGACTCCAAGAGATTGATTTTGGTCTCATCTGACCAGATAACACACTTCCAGTCCTCTACAGTCTACTCTAGATGAGCTTCTGCAAACTCCCTCCTCACCTTCCTATGCCTTGCACTAAGAAGTGACTTCTTCTTCACAACTGCCTTCATCCCTACTGTCAGAATTCAATTATCAAAGATAAGTGTTATAGATGAATGTATTGTTAGTAAAAACATTTGAAAATGTTTCCATATGAATAGAATGGTATTTGAAAGTGAATGGGAATCCTACAGTAAAAGCGAATGGCTTTCGGAATGTTTGCAAAGGGGTGCATAGTTCCAAAGAGATAGATATTCCGAAAGGATTCTATCTCATGGATCAGATGAACCGTCTAGTTCATGCCAATAACAGCCAATGAGATTACATTCTTTTGAAGTGTAATCAAACCCAAACTGATAAGTTTTATAGGACTTACTTTGAAGTGAAGTTGTTCTTCAAGATTGTTCACGACGAATTGTTAAGCCAAATAGATCAATCAAGTAGACATGCAATAATTAAACTGGAGAGCATAGATGTGAAGTGCTACTTATATACTGGAACGTTCGGAGGCAAGAGCGAATGGGGAGTAGTCTGTTGGGGATCGGAAAGTAGCTAAGGTACATGTATGCTAATTAATGACCATAGAAAAGAGAGAACAAGGGTTGGGTGAAAATTGTGAATAAGAAAAGGATTTAACGAACTAGAAATAAGTCCTGAAACCTGTTTCCGAATTGTATGTCGTTTTCAGGTAGACAAACTCTTGTTTCACTTCCTTAAACAATGACCCTGAGTGTCGGAGATGAATGCGTTAACATATTGAATTGTATGTGTTGTCACCATAAGCTTTTAGAAGCATAGAATCGACCCTGATATTGAGTTCCTAGAAATAGATGGGGATAGTGATGGGGATAGTGTAGATGCTTCTTTTCTGAGGAAAGGCTAATAACAGAACCTGATCTCTTGGTTGGATCCTTGTGATGTTGCTAGGACGATTCAAGGTGTTAAGGGTGATGGAATGTTGAATGGTTCATGTGTGATGAATTTGGTGACGATTCGGGTTCCGAAGAATCGATTCGGAAGAATGATGTTCGGGTGGTTCGGAAGGCGGAGTAGAACACAAATCATGATCATGACACCTACCTTCTTCAGGTGCCTCCTTCCAGTTTTAGAGGCCAAGGGTTGATTAAGAATGTTTTTAGGCACCTGGGTGCTGTCATGATTCAGTTTTACAACATTTCACTATTGTAGTGCCAAAATACATCTTTCCGAACATCTCCAAAGATCTCCTTTGAAATCCTGAATCACCCTCACCTCAATACTTCACACACATTTGATCCAGTTAACCAATCCAGTTCCAGAATCACTCCATGAAGTGTTTAGTGAAACAATCAATAACCAGGTCTGATCATAGTCTTTTCTGGAAAGGAAGCGCTCTGACTATTCACATCACTATCCCCATCTTTTCTAATGAACTCATTGATCAAGTTATTTCTATTCTGTTGAAGCTTGCAATGATATTCCATATCATCAGACTCTATGATATGAATGTTCTAGGCCCTCAGGATCACCTTCTGAAGGATTTGCGCATGGTTATCCCTACCTGATGAGCCATGCGATTCAGAAACATGTTTCAAGAACTATTGTTGGTTCTATTTTTCTTCATTCACAATTTTCCTACCACCTTTGTTCTTTGTTTCCTATGGCTATTAATTAGTATACATGTACCTTAGCTACTTTCCAACCCTCACAGACTCATTCCCATTTGCTCTTCCTTCCAAAGTGTTCGGTATATAGCTAGCACATTCGCATCTATATTCCCTAGTTCAATTATTGTACATCTACTTGATTGTTCTACTCCAACTTGTCAAATCATTGTGAACTACCTTGAACAGCAACTTCACATTTGAGTGAGTACTCTAACTTTACTTATATTAGTTTAAACACACTTCAAAAGAATGTGATACCATTGGCTGTGATTGACATGGACTGTGAATTTCA
The DNA here is from genome assembly GCA_003314545.1 of Ramaria sp. MG151. Taxonomy (NCBI): domain Eukaryota; kingdom Fungi; phylum Basidiomycota; class Agaricomycetes; order Gomphales; family Gomphaceae; genus Ramaria; species Ramaria sp. MG151. The sequence continues at coordinate 4,303 of QMFG01002394.1, read as the reverse complement.
TTCAATCAACAAGATAGAATCCTGTCAGAATCCAAATATCAGTGATAAAAGATGTGGATGAATGTCATGTTAGTAAATCTGTTCGGAAATGTTCCTAATGATACTAGAATGGTTTATGAAAGTAAACAGAAATCCTACAGTAAAAGCGAATGGCTTTCGGAATGTTTGCGAATGAAATGCATAGTTCTGAAGAGATAGAGGTTCTGAAAGGATTCTATCTCATAGATCGAATGAACTTTGCAGTCCATGTCGATCACAGCCAATGATCTCACATTCCTTGAAGTGGATTCAACTAATAAAAGTAGAATTGGAGTGCTTACTCAAATATGAAGTTGTTGTTCAAGGTGAATTTAGGACAAGTTGGCAAGTATGAGTAGAAAAATCAAGTTGACATACAATAATTGAACTAGGGAATCTACATGTGAATGTGCTAGCTATATATCGAAGGGTTCGGAAGAGAGAGCAAATGGGGAAGAGTCCGTGAGGATCAGAAAATAGTTAAGGTACAAGTATACTAACTGAAGGCCATAGAAAACAAGGAACAAGGATGGAAGGAGAATTGTGCATGAAGAAAGGGGATGAAATGAACTAACAACCAATCCTGAAACATGTTTCCGAATCGCATGGCTCTTCGGGTAAAGATAACCGTCCCTAGATTCTTCAGAGGATGATCCTGAGGGTCTGAAACATCCATATTATAGAGTCTAATGATATGGAATGTCATCGCAAGCTTCCAAAGAATAGAAACAACTCAATCAATGAGTATAATGAAAAAGATGGGGATAGTGATGGGGATAGTCAGGGTGGTTCTTTCTGGAAAAGGTTATGATTACCCCTGACCAATGATGTGTTTCACTAAACATTGATAGATTGATGCAGGGAAATGTCACGATCACAATTTGGACATTACATTAATATCATCCTCTTTCCAAACAAATCCTTCTGAAGCATTTTGTCCAAAGTCCGAAGCAACATACCCACATTCCCATCAATTTTATCCAACAACTCTTTTATCTATCATTTCGACTCAAACACTCCATCTAGTGAAACAATCCCTGTGAAACAATCATTGGTCAGGTCCAATCATATTCTTTTTTTTTAGAAAAGAACCACCCTGACTATCCCCATCACTATCCCCATCTTTCACCATAAAATTATGGATTGAGTTATTCATATTCACTCAAAGCTTGTGATGACATTGTCAGAATCCGAATAACAGTGATAAAGGTTGTGGATGAATATTGTGTTAGTAAATCTGTTCGGAAATGTTCCTAATGATAATAGAATGGTTTTTGAAAGTGAATAGAAATCCTACAGTAAAAGCGAATGGCTTTCGGAACATTTGCGAATGAAATGCATAGTTCCGAAGAGATAGAGGTTCCGAAAGGATTCTATCTCATAGATCGAATGAACTTTGCAGTTCATGTCGATCACAGCCAATGATCTTACATTCTTTGAAGTGGAGTTAACTAATAAAAGTGGAATTGGAGTGCTTACTTAAATATAAAGTTGTTGTTTAGGGTGAGTTGAGGATGAGTTGGCAAGTGTGAGTAGAAGAATCAAGTTGACATACAATAATTGAACTAGGGAATATACATGCAAATGTGCTAGTTATATACTGAACCATTCGGAAGGAAGAGCAAATGGGAAAGAATCCGTGAGGGTCGGAAAGTAGCTAAGGTACATGTATACTAATTAAAGGCCATGGGTAACAAAGAACAAGGGTGGTAGGAAAATTGTGAATGAAGAAAAAGATTAACAGACCAACAATAACTCTTGAAACATGTTTCCGAATCGCATGGCTCTTCGGGTAGAACCATCCCTAAATCCTTCGGAGGGTGATCCTGAGGGTCTAGAACATTCATATCATAGAGTATGATGATATCGAATGTCATTGCAAGCTTCCACACAATAGAAACAACTCAATCAATGAGTTCATTGGAAAAGATGGGGATAGTGATGGGGATAGTCAGGGTGATTCTTTTTGGAAAAGGTTATGATCACTCCTGACCAACGATGTGTTTCACTAGACATTAATAAATTGATGCAGGGAAACTGATGAAGAAGCAGGTTGTTGAATGAAAATGATGTAATTGGGGCGTTGATGGTTCGGGGTTCCGACAATCCGTTCGGAAGAGGTGGTTTGGAGGATCCATGATATAGGTGAGGTGTCCATATTGTGATCATGACAGACATGCCATATCATCAGACTTGATGATATGAACGTTCTAGACTCTCATAATGACTCTCCGAAAGATTTAGGCATGGCTATCTCTACCCAAAAAGCCATACAATTTGGAAACATGTTTCAGGAGCTGGTATTAGTCTATTATCCCTTTTCTTCATTCACAATTTTCCTTTTATCATTGGTCTTTGTTTTCTATGGCCTTTAATTAGTATACATGTACTTTGGCTATTTTCCGATCCTCACGGACTCATTCCCATTCGCCTTCTATTCCAAATCCTTTGGTATATAGCTAAACAATCCCCATGTATGTTCCCTAGTTCAATTATCATATGTCAACCTGATTCTTCCACTCACACTTGCCAACTCATCCTCAACTTATCTTAAACAACAACTCTATATCTTTCAAGTAAGCACTCTGATTCCACTCTCATTAGTTAAATCCACTTCAAAGAATGTAAAATCAGTGGCAGTGGTCGACATGAACTGCAAGGTTCATTCGATCCACGAGATAGAATCCTTTCGGAACCTCTGTCTCTTCGGAACTATGCACTTCATTCGCAGACGTTCCAAAAGTCATTTGCTTTTACTGTAGGATTTCTATTCACTTTCAAAACCCATTCGGTTATCATTAGGAATATTTCCGAATACTATTTACTAACACAACATTCATCCACAACATTTATCACTGTTATTCGAATTCTGACACTTGCGATGACTTGCCATATCATCAGGCTTAATGATATGAACGTTCTAGACTCTCATAATTACTCTCCAAAAGATTTAGGCATGGCTATCCCTACCCAAAGAGCCACACGATTTGGAAACATGTTTCAGGGGTTGGCGATGGTCTATTATCCTTTTCTTCATTCACAATTTTCCTTCCATCACTGTTCTTTGTTTTCTATGACCTTTAATTAGTATACATGTACCTTGGTTACTCTCCGATCCTCACGGACTCATTCCCATTCACTCTCTCTTCCGAACCCTTCGGTATATAACTAAACACATTCGCATGTATGTTCCCTAGCTCAATTATTGTATGTCAACTTGATTCTTCTACTCACACTTGCCAACTCATCTCCAACTCACCTTCAACAACAACTTCATATTTTTGAGTAAGCACTCCAATTCCATTTTGATTAGTTAAAACCACTTCAAGGAATGTAAGATCATTGGCTGTGATCGACATGGATTGCCAAGTTCATTCGATTTAAGAGATAGAATCCTTTTGGAATCTCTATCTCTTTGGAACTATGCACTTTATTCGCAGACGTTCTGAAAGCCATTCGCTTTTACTGTAGGATTTCTATTCACTTTCCAAAACCATTCTGTTATGATTAGGAATATTTCCGAACAGATTCACTAACCCAACCTTCATCTATATCTTTTATCACTGAAATTTGGATTCTGACACTATGCATTTCATTCGCAAATGTTCCGAAAGCCATTTGCTTTTACTGTAGGATTTCTATTCACTTTCAAAAACCATTCTATTATCATTAGGAATATTTCCGAACAGATTCACTAACCCAACATTCATCTATATCTTTTATCACTGATATTTGGATTCTGACAGGAAACTGATGAAGAAGCAGGTTGTTGAATGAAAATGATGTAATTGGGGCGTTGACGGTTCGGGGTTCGGACAATCTGTTCGGAAGAGGTGGTTTGGAGGATCCATGATATAGGTGAGGTGTCCATATTGTGATCGTGACAAATCCTTTCAGAATATCTATCTCTTTGGAACTATGCATCTTTTCACAAACCTTCCAAAAGCCATTCACTTTTACTGTAGGATTTGTATTCACTTTCAAATATATTTCTATTACGGATTCCCCGAAGGGAGAAGAGGTTTTTTGTTATATTGGACCCCCCCACATAATCCGCTGTTTGTTCTCACGGCCCATATCCCGTTCCCACGAATACACTTTATATAAGCCGTTCCCACGGTGTCGTTACAAGTTGTTTACTTTTCAATGTCCGACTCTAATGACCGTATCCTAGTATACATTCTTAATAACCTTCTGGGAAATCAAGTGTATACCCGGGTGTCACGATCACGGGTTACGATTTGTTCCTCCGTCCGAACCGTCCGAACCATCCGAACACCACATT